>PVKU01003763.1:0-167496 GCA_004027475.1 Anoura caudifer
TTCATTGAGTTTTGGGAGATTATATTTTTCTAGAAACTTGTCCATTTCACCTAAGTTTTCAAATTTCTTGGCATACAGTTCTTCATAGTAATTTCTTACAATCCTTTGTATTTCTGTGGTGTCAGTTGTAATCTCTCCTCTTTCATTTCTGATTGTGTTTATTTGGGTCCTCTCTCTTTTTTTCTTGATGAGCCTGCTTGAAGGCTTGTCCATTTTGTTTCTTTTCAAAGAACCAGCTCCTGGATTCATTGATCCTTAGAATTGTGCTTTTAGTCTCTATGTCATTTAATTCTGCTCTGATCTTGGTAATTTCCTTCCTTCTACTTGCTCTGGGATGTCTTTGTTGTTATTCCTCAAGTTCTTGTAGGTATAGGGTTAAGTTGTTTGTTTGAAATGTTTCGGTTTTTTTAGGTAGGCCTGTATTGGTATGAACTTCCCTCTGAGGACTGCCTTTGCTGTGTCCCATAAGTTTTGGGTCATTGTTAGTTCATTTTCATTTGTTTCTGGAAATTTTTTGATTTCTTCCCTAATTTCATTTTTGACCCATTCATTGTTTAATAACATGCTATTGAATCTCCATGATCTTGAGGATTTTGGGTTTTTCCCCTTGGGGTTGGTTTCTAGTTTCATTCACTTGTGGTCAGAGGAAATGCTTGGTATGATTTCAATTTTCTTGAATTTGTTGAGGCTTGTTTTGTATCCTATCATGTGGTCTATCTTTGAAAATGTTCCATGTGCATTAGAAAAGAATGTGTATTTAGTGTCTTTGGGATGAAGAGCTCTATATATATCAGTTAAGTCTATTTCATCCAAAATGTTGTTCAATGCCACAATATCTTTGTTGATTTTTTGTTTGGAAGATCTGTCCATTTTTGACAATGGGGTGTTAAAATCCCCTACTATAATTGTTTTGCTGTCAATATCTTTCTTGAAGTCCTCTAAGATTATTTTTATGTATTTAGGTGCTCCTATGTTTGGTGCATATATATTTACAATGTTTATGTCTTCTTGCTGGATTCTTCCCTTGAGTATTATGATGTGACCTTCTGGGTCTCTCTTTATGGCTCTTCTTTTGAAGTCTATTTTGTCTGATATGAGTATTGCTACCCCAGGTTTTTTTTCCTGTCCATTTGCTTGGAAAATTTGTTTCCAGCCCTTCACTTTGAGTCTGTGTAAGTCTTTTGTCCTGAGGTGGTTCTTGCAGGCAGCATATGTGTGGGTCATGCTTTCTTATCCATTCAGCTATTCCATGCCTTTTGATTGGAGCATTTAATCCATTTATGTTTAAGGTTATTATTGATAGGTACTTATTCATTGCCATTTTTGTACCTGTGTTCCTTTCCCTCTCTTTCTCCCTTCCTTCCTTTCCTTAAAGCAGGCCCTTAGTATCTCTTGCAGAGCTGGTTTGGTAGAGGTGTATTCTTTTAGACTTCTTTTGTCTGGGAAGCTCTTTATTTGGCCTTCTATCTGATTGAAAGCCTTGCTGGATGAAGTAGTATTGGTTGCAGGCCTTTGGTTCTCATTACTTGGAATATTTCTTGCCATTCTCTTCTGGCTTGGAGTGTTTCCATTGAGAAGTCAGATGCTAACCTAATCGGGGCTCCCTTGTACGTTACTTCCTTTTTCTCCCTTGCTGCCTTTAAGATTCTCTCTTTGTCTTGGAATTTTGCCATTTTAATTACGATGTGTCTTGAAGTGGGCCTCTTTGGGTTCCTCTTGAATGAGACTCTCTGTGATTCCTGGATTTGTGTGACTTTTTCTCTCATCAAATTAGGGAAGTTTTCCATCATTACTTTTTCAAATAGGGTTTCTATCCCTTGTTTTTCTTCTTCTCCCTCTGGTATCCCTATTATACAGATATTATTACATTTCATATTGTCTTGTATTTCTCTTAATCCTTCTTCATTTTTTCTGAGCCTCTTTTCCTTTTCTTGCTCCTTCTGGATGCTTTTTTCTTTGTCCTCCCACTCACTGATCTGATCTTCTGCTTCATGAATTCTGCTTTTCATTCCTTCCACTGTGTTCTTCAGTTCAGAAATTGTATTCTTCATTTCCTCTTGGCCCTTGTTGATAGTTTCTATTTCCTTTTTCATGTTGCTATAGTTTGCAGTGAATTCACTGCAGCTTCCCTGTAGTTTCTGGTAGCTCATTGAGAGCTCTTGGAGCTTCCTGACAACCATTGCTTTGAACTCAAAATCTGATAGTTGAGTTGTCTCCATTTCATTTAGAATTCTCTCTGGGGCTTCGTCCTTTTCTTTCATTTGGGGATTGTTTCTTTGTCTTCCCATTGTTTGTGACACTCTTCTTGTGAGGCTCAGTTTCTTAAATTGATTTGTTCTGGTTCCCTGGGTTTATGGTGTGTGGTAGAATACCTGTGAGATTCAGTGGTGCTGTCTCCTTCAGGTATCCTGGTGTTCACGGCTTCCAGTGTCTCAGCTGTTGAAATGCCCCCTCTTTGGGACCAACTCTGGTCTTTCCACAGTTCCAGGGGTTTTTTGTTTTGTTTTGTTTTGTCTCACTCATGTGTTTAAAAACAGAAAAGAGGAGGAAATGAAAAAAGAAAAGAAGGAAAAGGAAATAAAAAATGAAAAGAGTATAAAGAAAAGCAGAATGAATAAGAAAAGAAGAAAAAAGAGAAAGGAAGAAGAGATAAGCTTGGAAAGAAAGAAAGAAGCAATAAAATAAGAAATAAGTAATGAGACGCAAAAAGGAGTTGAGGGGTAAAAAAGATCAAAATAATGAAAACTTAATAATAAAAAAGAGACAAAGGAAAAAACCACAAAAAAAATCAAAAAAACGAAAAACATCAAAACCACCAATTCTTGCTGTTATCAGTCTTGCCAAGCTGGTTTTTCTGGCCTTGATGACTGCAGTGGCTGAGGGGTGACTGTATCATTTTTCTCTTTGTTCAGCACTCAGTTTTCTTTGGCCTACTGTTCTCAGAGCTAGCCCAGGCCTCTCTGCACAGGGCCTCAGTTGTGTCTTCTGCGGTGGTAGGTGCCTACCATGGTCGTGCATGTGCAAGCACTGATGATCTTTCAACCTTCCATGCGCAGATGCCAACTGCCTTGCGAGCATGAATCCACCCCCACGCAGGTTGCACACCAGTGTCTAAGATCTCCCAGCAGCCTACTGAGGTCTCCAATGGTGCCATTCAGACCGTATTGCTGCTCCCTGCTGGCATGGGGCCAAGAGACCGTAGTGGCGCCCAGTGACTGCACCATGGAGAGACCATAGTGGCACCCAGCAACTGCACCACGGGTCTCTCAGTGGCACGCTGGTGCAAATGGATCCCTGCGCAGCTGTTCACAGTGGCGCATGGGCGTAGACAGAAGTGCGAGCTCCAATGCTCAGTCCTCCCAGGGCTATGAGGTCTTAACTCCTCTCTGTGAGATTTCAAGTTTATCCCGGTGCTGCCGAGACCTTGTTTGGCTGATCAGGGAGCGGTTGATCCGGCTCCCTCCCTAGAGTCTTACTGCCAGCACTGGCCCGGGATCTCAGCCCCCACTCTGGTCTCCACACTGCTGGAGTACTCTCCTTACTGTCTGGTTTTTCAATGTCCACTGCAATTTTTGATCTGCTGTTTTCAAATATGCTGTGTTTCTGGTGTCTGTTTGCTGTGCTCCATTGTAAATTGGCCCGGTTTTTCACCTGTGTGAAGGGGGAAGAGGGATGTGCATCCTCTTACCATGCCACCATCTTTTCCAACCTGTATGTTGTACTTTTGTATTCACCATTCCAAGTCATTTGACCCCCATACCCTCTTGTACTTCCCCCACACCCCTTTCCCTCTGGTAATCACCATGCTATTGTCTGTGTCTGTGAGGTTTTTTTTTTTTAATCACTTCACCTTTTCCACTCTGAGCTGTGCAACCCACCTCTCCTGTGACAGCTGTCAGTCTCTTCTTTGTGTCTGTGAGTCTGTTTCTATTTTGTTTGTTAGTTTATTTTGTTCATTAGATTCCACATATGAGTGAGATCATATGGCACTTGTGTTTCTCTGTCTTATTTCAAATAGCCTAATATTTCTTTGTATTTTTTTAACAGAAGATAAGAAATTAATCAGCAGTCATGAATTCAAATTCCTAAGGCAGTCAAGTAAATGAATAAAACAGGAAAATGATAACAAAGGAGAGGGACAGAGACTTTGGCAAAGCTGACACCAAGTGACTGAGATGAGAGTAAAGAGGCAGCTTCTGTCACCATGCAGGCATGTAAATGCAATGTAGCTAGAGCTTCCCATTTCTCAGAAGAAGCTGGAAATTTAAAAGTTTAAAAACACCTTTATTAAGGTATAATTGACAAAGCATAAAGTCTGCATATGTAGTGTACAATTTTAAATTTTGACATATGTATACCCTCATGAAATCATCACCACAGACAAGATAATGAACACACTCATTGCCCCAAAAAGTTTCTTCATGCCTGTTGAAGCCACACCTTCTAACTCTCCCAAACCAAGGCAACCATTGATTTGCTTTATGATGCTATAGACTATTTTTCATTTTTCATTCTCTAGAATTTTATACAAATAGATAATTCAGGATGCATTCTTGTGTGGTTCCACTCAGCAGTTATTTTGAAATCCATCCATGTTGTAAGGTTTAGCAACAGTTTCTTTTTATTGCTAGGTAATATTTCATTGTATCAAAATGTCCCAGTGTATGCATTCAGCTTTTGATAGATATTTAGTTTCTAATTTTTAGCTATTAAAAATAAAATGGTTAGAAACACTAGTGCATACTTATTTGTATGGACATGTGTATATATTTCTCTTCAATATATAACTAAGAGTAGAATTTCTGGGAATATGTTTGATTTTGAAGACACTTTCCCAAGTGCTTACAACATTGTACATTTCCACCACCACTATATGAGAATTCTAGGTCATACACATCCTTCCAACAGTTGATAAGGCCAGTCTTTTAAATTTAATCATTCTAATATGTGTACAGTTATCTTATAATCTATATTTTATAATCATTTTATCTTGCATTTCTCTAATGACTTAATGACTTCAAGCATCCATCCATGTGCTTATGTGCTATCCTTTATCTTATTTAGTTAAGTGTCTGTTTGCATTTGTATAAGATTCATAGTTTTACATTTTACATTTAAGCCTATGATACATTTTGATGTAATTTATGAAAATAGTATAAGTTACAGACTCAACTTTATTATTTTGCATATAAATATCAGAAAGTACTGTCTTCCCTATACTAAATTGCTTTCACATTATTAAAGAAAGTCAGCTTTCTGTATATACGTGGCTCTATTTCTGAATTACCCGTTCTCTTCTATTGAGTTGTTTATACATCTGGGAGCCAATACCACATGGTCTTGATTACTACAGCCTTACTTTATAAGCTTCAAAATCAGGTAGTGTTAGTCCTCCAACATTTTCTCTTTTTTTAAGTTATTTTAGCTGTTTTGAACCTTTGGATTATATCCACATGAATTTTATAATCAGTTTATTATTTTTCACTCACATAAAAACAATGTGATACAATTTAGATTGCCTTATTGCCCTGGCTAAGATTTCCAGTATGATGATAAATGGATGTAATAAGAGCAGACATCCTGGCCTTGTTCCCAACTATAGATGGAAAGCATTCTTGATTGACTCTGATATTAGCTGTAGATGTATTATAGATGCCATTTATCCAGCTAAGACAGCCATCTTCTATTCCCAGTACACCAAGAGTTTTGATCAGAAATGGATCTAATGCTTTTATTACATCTATTGAAAAGATCATATGATTCTGAATGCCATTTTTAAAAATTTACTTTGAAGATATTGCTTTATTGTCTTTCTTTTTGGTTGTTAATCTTGTTTTCAATGAGAAATCTGTTATCCTCATTTGTGTTCCTCTGTACCTGTCTTTATTTTTCCCCTCTACCTGTGTTTTTTGAATTAAAGTTATTGGGGTGACATTGGTTAATAGACTTATATAAATTTAAAGTGTCTAATTCTATGAGACATCATCTGTATATTGCATTGTCTTCCCAAAGTCAAATCTTTTTCCATCACCTTGTGTTGGCCCCCTTTACCCTTTACTACCCCAGTCTAATACTTTGCTTTCTTTATCATTTGTACAACTTGATTATGATGTGCCATGGTGTAGTTTCCTTTATGGTTTTGGTGCTTATTTTTTGTTAAGCAACTTAAAACTGTAGGTTTGCAGTTTTCTTCAAATTTGGAAAACTTTTGACCATTATTTCTTTAAAGATTCTTTCTGCTCCTACATTTTGGAGAGTCCATGTATGTATCTATATTAAGCCTCTTGAGGTTGTCCCACAGCCCACTGATGCTCTGGGTTTCTCTCCCTTTCCCTTCCTCTCTTTTTCTCTGTAATTCACTTTGGGTTATTTTTATTGCTATGTGTTTAAATTAAATAACTTTTGATTTTGTAATATCTAACCTATTAACTCAAGCCACTGTATTTTTTATCTCATATGTCTTAGTTTCTATCTCAGAAAGTTCAAATTGGATCTTAGCATCTTCTATGTCTCCACTTAACACTTTTTTTAAAAATTAAGACTATTTATTTTATGAGAAAGTTCACAGAAAAATTGATGGGAAGGTGTAGTGATTTCCAATGTCTCCTACCCCCACATCTGCATGGTCTTCCTGATTTTCAACATTCCCCACCAGAGGTGCATTTGTTACAATTGATGCACCTACATTGACACATCACCATCACCCAGAGTCCACAGTTTGCATTACAGTTCACTCACTCTTGGTGTTGTCCATTCTGTGGATTTGGACAAATGTATAATGATATGTATTCATCATTATGGTACTATACAGGGTATTTTAGCTGCCTTAAAAATCCTCTGTGCTTCACATGTTCACCCCTTCTCTCTCCAAAGAGATGGCAACCACTGATTGTTTTATTGTCCCATAATTTTACCTTTTCCAGAATGTCATATGCATTTGCCCCTTGAATGGCCTAGGGATTAGGAGCACTGAACCTGCACAATTGAAAACCCGACTATAATTATTGATTCTACAGTTTGCCCTTTGTCTCAGCAGATTCAAGCAACAAACAGTATTTTTTTTTTTTTTGGATCCATAGTTGGGAATCCGCAGTTGGGAAACCACAGCTAAGAATGAAAAAATATCCCTGGTTGGTGTGGCTCAATGTGTTGAGTGCCATCCTATTAACCAAAGTGTCACCAGTTTGATTCCCAGTTAGGGCACATGCCTGGGTTAGGCCAGGTCCCCAGTGCAGGGGTGGGGGGTGGGAGGGTCAGCGCATAAGAGGCAACCACACATTGATGTTTCTCTCCCTCTCTCCCTCCCTTCCCCTCTCTAAAAATAAATAACATATTTTTAAAAACAATGAAAAAGTACTGATTTTGATCCATGGTTGGTTCAATCAGCAGATGTGAAACCCACTAATTTGAAGGGTCAATTGTGTCTATTGAAAAAAATCGGTTTATAAAGGAACCCTGGCACTTGAAAACCATGATGTTCAAAGGCCACTGCAGTTGGACTCATACAGTATGTAGACTTTTCAGATTGGTTTCTTTCACTCAGTAATATGCATTTAAGATCCCTCCATGTCTTTTCATGGCTTGTTAGCTCATTTCTTTTTTAATAGGATTTTCTTTTTTTTAATTTTAATTGTTGTTGTTGCACAGTTTTCTTTTACTCCCTTCCCAGCCCACTGCCCCAGCCCTCCCTAGCTCATTTCTTTTTAGCACTAAATAATATCCCATTGTGTAGACTATTTATCCATTCTCCTACCAAAGGATATCTTGGTTGCTTCCAAGTTCTGGCAGTTATGAGTGAAGCTACTGTAGCATCCATATGCAGGTTTTTGTGTGGACCTGTTTTTAACTCCTTTGCATAAACCAGGAAGCATAATTGCTAGATCATATGATAAGAGTATGTTTAGTTTTATAGAAACTGCCAAATTGTCTTCCAAAGTGGCTATACCATCTTGCTTTCTTACCAGCAAAATATGTTGCTTCATATCTTCTCTAATATTAAGTGTTGACAGTGTTCTGGATTTTCCCCATTTTAACAGCAGTGTAGCCATAGCTTATTGTTATTTTAATTCACATTTTCCTGATGACATATGATGTGGAGCATCTTTCCATATGTTTATTTACTATCTGTGTATCTCCTCCGGTGAGGTGTCTTTTAAGGTTTTTCACCCATTTGCAATCAGGTTGTTTGTTTTTATTGCTGAGTTCTAAGATTCTTTGAATACTTTGGACAAGAGTCCTTTATCTTATGTGACTTTTGAAACTGTTTACTTCCTATCTGTGGCTTGTCTTTTCATTCCCTTGACATTGTCTTTCTCTACTTAACTCTTTAAACACATACACAACTTTTAATTACTGTTTTGTTGTCCTTGACTACCAATTCTAGCATATGTATCCAATCTTGTTCAGTTTTGATTGGTAGGTTTTTCTTCTCATTATATGTCATATTTTTATGCTACTTCTCATGCCTGGTTATTTTATATTAGATGACAGACATTGCAAATATTACCTTGTTGGTTACTGGATATTTTTGGCATTCCATACAATTCTTGAGCTTCATTCTGGGACTACATGGAAATAGTTTGGTTCTTTGATCTTGATTCTGAAAATTTATTAAGTGGGAATGAAATATTGCTTGACTAAATGCTAATTATTCTTCCGTACTAAACCAAAACCCTTCTGAGTCTACTGACTCATTAACAACACATTTTCTAGTCTGCCCAGTAGAAACAAGCACTAATTCTGACCTTAGGGAGTGCTAAGCAATGCTAATGAAATTCCTTTTGGTGGCTCTAAACCTGGTCTTGGCTTATTTATTGACATGCATGAATTTATCATCACTCAGCTGATTGTTCAAGAGGAACCTTCCTCAAATTGTTGGAGTTTTTCTTCTCTTCAGCTCTCCTCTTTTTAGTAGTATTTCCTGTGACCTCTAGCTGCCTTTGACTCCAGATTTTCAGTCCCGTCTTTGTAATTCAGAGTCCAGTAGATTCCAGCTGGGTTCCCAACCCTTTGCACAGTGGCCTAGAAACTCTCAAGGCAGTAAGCTGAAATAATGAATAGTGAGGCTCACCTCATTAGTTTTGTCTCCTCGTTATCACTGTCCTTCATTGACAGATCTCCAGTATATTGAAAACCATTATTTAATATCTTCAGTTCACATTTTGATATTTGATATGGAAGAATTCTCTAATCCTTGTTATTCCCTCTTGACTAGAATAGAAAGTCTTGAAATATGAATTTAACTGATAAGCAAAAAAATAGTATGAGAGCCAACACTAGGCATATGAAAACAATGTACAACTCCTGGAGATATTTAATCCATAGATTGCCATTTGAAACTATGAAATAAAGCATCCATCCAAAGAAATGCAGAACAAATATTTATTCTAATTTTTTAATACTGCAGTACCCCTTGAAAAATCAGCTGAATGAGTGCATGTGAGGTAACACCAAGGTGAGGTCTACCAAAAAGAATTGGATATGATAGTATCCAGTGCTCGTTTAAGGGCAAGAATAGTGTTTGTTCCCACCAGACAGTCTAGAAAGCCTTATGATTCACGGAGGCCAGAACACAGGGGAGTATGTTGAGGAGGAGAATGAAAGATAGATTATCTATATTCTAATTGGCAGTTTGTATATAATCTATTTTATTGTGTGCTTCTGTTTTCCTTTTTATAGGAGACATCATCTACATTGTCAATAACAATATATCTAGTTTTTGAACAGCATTACTTTCAAAGAAGAAAAAATCAAATTTAAATCCATTGTACTCTACTGTGCATGATATATATCATGTGTGTATACATATGTGTGTGTATAAAATGTATATATATAATGGATATAAAAATTAGGCCATATATATGATAGATAGATAGATAGATGGCCTATTTTTCAAATGCTTTTCACTTTACTGTCAAAATATTTATTAGCTTTAAGGGAACTCACAATTATCTTCTGTTTGCCTCTTTCTAAAATATCAAAAGTTAATGCCTAAATTCTCAAAGTAATTCTTTTTGTTGCTAGTTTTTTGGACTCCAGGATTCCATTTGTATTATTGAGGTTTTATATCACTGTGGATCCAGTAATACTATTTGGAATCTACCCATTTTACTATGAAAATGGCATGAGAACTGCCAACTTACCTTCCTTTATAAGGAGTTTTCTTTTGCAGGAGGCAATGAGTTCACAGAGAATTTAAGTGCAGATTTATAAAAATGCATACATGTCACAGATGGACTCTCACATGCCTCCTACTGTCTTGACAATTCTGCCCTGTGAACTGGAGTGTAAAAGTGTCTCCCAACATTCTAAATATAGAATGTTTTATTAATAATATGGCTTTAGTTTGCATTTGGGGCAGTTTACTTATTAATAAACTCTGAGCTTTAGCTAATACAAAAAAATTGAGATAATAATATATAGCTTACAAGATCATTATCTTTTTGAGTTAATAGCTACAGATCTCATGGCACTTTTTAAGCATTAAAGATGGCAGTTATATTATTATCATTATTAGCATTAACATACAATCCCATCCTTTGTGCTGAGATTCACTACTTTAAAGCAAACCTGGCAGTATTACTTTCATGTCAAAAAGTTCCAACCTGAATAGTGAGGCTGAGAAAAGACCAGTGAACAAGGTGCTATAAAAAGAAAGTGCTGCTGAAATAAGATTTAGAGAACTGAGCATGGGCAAAGCACCTGAGAGATTGTTTAATCCAACTCTCTCATTCTACTGATGAGAAAATCAAAACTCAGACAAGTTATACAACAGCCAAGACTTCAGAGCAGCTGCCTGATGTGAAGCCACAAATAAGATACAAGTAGAAATAAAGTGTACTTCTTCCCACATCCAAGCTCTTCCCTTGGAAAAAAAGTGCCTTTGGCCTAAATAAGGTAGGCAATCAGAAAGCTGGTAATGAATACGCAAATAAAGTATTTTAATTTTTTGTTTGAAAGCTTAATTGTCCCCCATTAATTGCACTTTGATGCCCTCAGGAGATTAATGCTAAGTAATTTCCATTTTATTTTACCCCACTCACCATGGGTTAAAAAAATTGTAGCTTGAAATTTTAACCTTCTAAAACCTATGGATGTTACGTGATTCTAAAATGGGGCATCCTGGACAGTGTTTGCAGAGAATGGAGGCATGACCAATTAATCCTTTGCAGAAACATGGGTTAGGAGGGGTTGTAAACACATGTAATTTAAAAAATATCACTAGGATTAATTAGGATAATGTATATGAAAGTGCTTAGTATTACAAAAGTCTAAGGTGATTGTTATCTTGCTCTTTGATCCTAGTAAGTTGTGTATTTGATCACTCCATAGTTAATTATGCTTGATTTTATTTTCCTATGCTACAGTTAATGAAATGTTTTATGCGTATCATAAATCATTCATTCCCTCACGAGAAAAGGAAGTAAGTTTTCCCAGTTGGTTCCAGAGAAACAAATGGCAATGTAATCTGCCCATTTTAATAAGAATTTTGTGTTAGGAGACTTATAATTTATGTATATATTGATTGATGCTATGTTTTCTGGGGACTCTATAGTTGATTCTCAGTGTGTTACTTTTGCTAATTTCTGAAATAAAAACAAAAGTGCATGCTAACTCCCTCCTAGAGGGGATGTAGGTCATAATGGCAACAGCAGACATGTGTTGCTTACTTTTTAAATTGGTATTAAGCATTGAAGTAAAGAATCATTTTAAAAACAGAAAGTCTTGTTAACACAATGCCTATGGCAAGAGTGCAAACATGCCCTTATTTACAGTGGTATTAAATAGGCAGTACAGTGGCACTTATACATCCTACTTATATAATTGACTAGACAACCAACTCCCCTTGCTTAGTGGGGTATCACTTAAATCCCATATTTTCTGAGTGTCCATTATATGCAAAGCACTGTACTAGGTCCATGGAAAGTACTGACTTGAAGAGTGCCTTCATGTTATTCCGAAAAGCTATCTGGCCTATGAGTTTATAAACCCAAGTTTCAGACTGTTCAGGATTGATCATGCTTCTTGGCTCCAGAAAACCCCTTAACTTACTAGAATCTCATTTTTACAGTGGTCAGTGTGCAAAACAAAATATTGTCCCTTTTGATTCAATGGCGGTGTTGTTAAGAGGCAGTGCCCATGGAAGTATTTTCAACATATAAGCATCATAAACTCATAATGCTGTTATTTGCAGAGTCCTCATTGCCTTAGCCCTTTGAAGCATAGGGTGGCCACGTTCAATTCACAGCTACCCAGATGTGGCAGTGCCTAAAGCACCCCGGGCCCATGGCTCTGCACCATGCCATGTACCACTTAGCCCAAGGCTGAGTATAAATTAAGCATAAACTAAGCTTCATAGCAGATAGCTTACTTAAATACTGCAATTAAACTAAAGCATCTTCACAGCACAGCTGATTAATATTTTTAAATGACAGCCTAAATGTAATCAAAGTTATGATTCATTGCCTGTATCACTAGCATAGGCTTTTCCTGGGCTGCATGGGAAGGGAGCATTTCCTCAGTTGTCTGAGCTAGCTTACAATGATGGCATCAGAATTGGGGAGTAATTTGTCAAGAAGATCCCACAATTGTCTAAAACAACATAGAGTTTAGTAACACTTTATTGGATCATAATTTTTTAAGATAATCATTGTCTACCTTGTAAATATGCCTGGTAATAGGGGATATCATAAGCAATACTACCTTTCACTTGAGTCAACTGGGTTGAGTCATGACCAATACACATAGCAGTGCCGTACAGCATTTGCTTCATGACTGCATCATACCAGAACCTAAAGGCTTGTAATAAGGAGAGGAAGGTGATATGAAAAGAGACATGGACTGAATTCCATGAAATATGAACTTGGGGTTACCAAAGTGAACTGATTCACAGTAACAAACCATAAAATTTCAGATGAGAACAAATCCTTGGAGACAGCACTGTGATTGTCTATGGGCCAAGATGTGAGGGATATGTATTTAACTTAGTTTTAAACTGAGGATGAATTAGAGTTCAAACAACATCTTTAGGGAGCAGTTTGACTATAACAACAGCCTCTTAGGGCAATGAGGACTAATCTGTAGGATAGATATTCTCTTGCTGGGAAGAAAGAGAAACCCCCACATTTAAAATGGTCCAGGAAAAGGAATTAGGATGCAACAAATTTTATTATGTGGACACAGAAAACCCTTGTAGGAATTCAGAAATATCCGAACAACAAGAACTCCAAAGGCAGAAATTATTATGCCCTTTCATTCATGTCTTTATTTTTCTCTGACTGTTCATCTTTACCTGTTATTCTCTGTCTCTACCTTTCCATTATATTTTCTTTCTCTCTCCCTCTATCTCTGCCTCTATCTCTTTTATCTGTCACTCTGCCCCTCTTTCCTCTCTCTGCCTTCTCCCCCTTTTTTTCTTTTCCCTCTGAACTCTGGTCTGCTTCCTAATCACTACCCAATAGCTCACTACACATGAGTTTCCATGTGGTTCACAGTAGTCTTGGCTCTGTGGCCATATGTCTCCCAACTCTATTAATTCACAGTTTGCTTCCAGGAAGTATCCTTGCATTTTTATTTTTTAATTATATTTTATTGATTATGCTATTACAGTTGTCCCATTTCTCCCCATCATTCCCCTCCACCCTTCACACCCCCTCCCACCCACATTCCCCCCTTTAGTTCATGTCCATGTGTCATAAGTTCTTTAGCTTCTACTTTTCTCACACTATTCTTGCCCTCCCCCTGTCTATTTTCTACCCACCATCAATGCTACTTATTCTCTGTACCTTTTCTCCCTCTCTCCTCCTCCCACTCCCCTGTTGCAAACTCTCCATGTGATCTCCATTTCTGTGTTCCTGCTCCTGGTCTAGTTGTTTGCTTAGCTTGCTTTTGTTTTAGGTGTGGTTGTTAATATCTGTGAGTTTGCTGTCCTTTTACTGCCCTATTTTTTATCTTCTTTTTCTTAGATAAGTCCCATTAACATTTCATATAATAAGGGCTTGGTGGTGATGAACTCCTTTAACTTGACCTTGTCTGAGAAGTGCTTAATGGAAGGGAAGATATCTTTGCATTTTTAGATAAACAATCCAATCCATCTTTACAGAGCAAACCATGCAAGTTTTGTGTTATTGGTTGATGCAGACACTGACCAGCAGTGTCCGCGTCATTACTGATGAAATAAAACATTCACACAGACTACTGAGTTTGGTGGAGGAAAAAGGACAGCATGGCTTTTCTCTCAAGGGGAGCCAAAGCCATGGCCTCTGCCATGACAGGCCTTTATTTTGTTTCTGGTCCCATTACATGATGGTCCTCATTTATTATTCACAGGTTCGCTATAGGTGGTTACCTTTTACAGACAACAAAGGAGTCAATGCTGCTAATCACATCACAGAAGAAGGGTATTAGCAAATGAAAAGGGGAAAAGTGGTTGAACTGGTTACACTGGTCCTTGCAAGGTTTAGCATGGATTTTAGGAAGTTACAATAAGCACTTGCTATCCCACTCCAGGATGAGGGAGTTTTAGCAAAAGCAAGACCCAAAGCGGCCTAGGTATATTTCAAACTTGATTTCCCATGAGAGAACCTATCTGTGGGCATGGGTCCTGTGCATCTCTGAGTGGGAGCTGGGCCCACACCATGCAGAAGGGTCCCTCACAATTGGTCAGACTGTGGTCAGAACATTTTAAACCCAACCAATGCGCTTTGTGTGAGGAGGGTAGAATAGGGAAGTCCTGGTGGTCTCAGATGACTCATTTGGGCCTATGAATTGAAGCAATTTCCCCTGAGTGGAATATATCTAGCACAGGTGCTATAACCATCTTGACCTATCAAGCATTTTCAAGACCCAAACACATAATACCCTCTAGCTTTTGAATGTACCTTGTGTGTGGACTGACCATTTTGAAGGCAGAAAAAAGGAGAACAACATGGTAATACTATTCCTAGCCAAACTTAAAGTTTGCAGATCTCTACTGACTCAGAACTATAAAATATAAAATCTGACTCCTGCGTGATTTTTTTTCTGAATACCAGCTCCACTGGTATTTAGATAAATAATTCATTCAATAAATATTTATGTATGAGCACTCTGCTAAGTGTTACAGACACTGAGGTAAATATGAAAAAATTGATTCTCCTTACAGAGTTTTCATTTTAATTGGAGTAGAGATTGTACCAAGGCTAATGTCCTCATCTAGGGAGATTCCATCCTAAGCCATCAGGAGAGAATGGGCAGTTCTGCTTGGTGCTGCTGTCTTCACTGCGCTTGATGACTTATCTCTAAATAAATGGCCTTTAAAGTATGATAATGTTAGAAGGCTGAGCAAAGGAAGTTCTAGATAGGTAAGCACTTTGTTGAAGAAATGTTAATGTTGTTTTTTTTAATTTTATTTTAATTGTTGTTCTTATACAGTTTTCTGTCTTCTACTCCCATCCCAGCCCACCACCCCAGCCCTCCCCAGCTCCCTCCCATTTCCAGCCCCCGCCCAGCTTTTGTCTATTTGTCTTTCATACTTGTTGCTCTAAACCCTTCCCCTTTTCCCTGAATACTCCTATCCCTCTCCTCTCTTTTTCTCAATTTCAGTGTCTTTGGTTTTATTATGCTTGTTTGTTTGCTCTGTTAATTAGGATCCTGTTAAAGGTAAGATCATATGGTATTTGTCTTTCACCTCCTGGCTTATTTCACTTAGCATAATGCCCTCCAGTTCCATCTATGCTGTCGTGAAGGGTAGGAGCTCCTTCTTTCTTTCTCCTGCATAGAATTCCATTGTGTAAATAAATGTACCATAGTTTCTTGATCCATTCATTTACTGATTGGCACCTAGGTTGCTTCCAACATTTGGCTATTGTAAATTGTGCTGCTATTACATGATTCCACTCTAAGAAGACAAGCAACCCAATTAAAAAATGGGCAAAAGACTTGAACAGACACTTCTCCAAGGAGGGCATACAGAAGATCCAGAAGTATATGAAAAGATGCTCGATATTGCTAGCTATCAGAGAGATGCAAATTAAAACCACAATGAGATACCACATCATACCAGTCAACATGGACACCATAAATAGAGCAACAAACAATAAGTGTTGGAGGGGTTGTGGAGAAAAGGGAACCCTAGTGCACTGTTGGTGGGATTGCAGACTGGTACAACCACTATGGAAAGCAGTATGGAATTTTCTCAGAAAACTAAAAATGGATCTACCTTTTGACCCAGTAAGAAATGTTAATGTTTAGGAAGAAAAATCCAAAACCCAAGTCATTGCATGCATCACCATAGTTATAGGCACTGATATTTGTGTAGCTATTTACTACTGTATCTCAACTTCTGTCACATGTATTACACCTCACAACTTATAAAACATTGATGTCATTGCTGTTGTTTCTGTTGCCATTTTACAAATGAGAAAGCTAAGGCTCAGAGAAATCAAGAGACCATTGCAAAAAAAATTCATCCAAGAAGTAAAGTAAGATATCCCTACCTTTGATCACCACACTAAATGCTCATTCTACACTAACACATTCCTTCACCAGTGCCAATCATTCAAAACAACCACACTAAGAAAGCCATGAAAAAGTCAGTGCAAAAAGCATTGGAGAATAGAAGCTACTTTAAAAAAGACAGAAATTGAACTTGTAGAAATAAAAAAATATGTATAATGTAAAAAAGCACACTGAATAGGAATGGCAGCAGGTTAGACACTGCAGAATAAAAAAAAATGGAACTTAAAGCCCTACTATATAAAATGTATAAAATGAAACATGAAGAAAAACTTGTTAAAAATGAAAGAACAAGTGAGACTACTTAAGACTGCCAAAAATCATATTAATTGGAATTATCTAAAGAAGAAAATTGGGTATAGGAAAAGAATCTGGGAAAATAATGGCCAATATTTTTTCAAATTTGATCAAAATTATAAAGTCACAGACTCAAGCTCAATGAACCTCAAGCATAAGAAAATTAAAATCACACCAAGACATGTCATAGTTAAATGGCTCAAAATCAGTGAATAAGAGAAAATCTCGAAAGCTTCCAGAGCAAAAGGACACAGAACATACATAGTAAGAAAAATAAAGATAGCAGCAAACTTCTTGTAACAACTGTTAGCAATAATGCAGTGGAGAAACATCTTTAATGAAACAAAAACTGGCAAACTGAAATTCTTTACCCAGAGAAAATACATTTCAAAAACAAAAGCAACACAACAGTCTCTTTCAAATGGCAAAAATAAGAGCTTTTCAAACATAAAAGCTGAAAGAATTTCTTTAATTATGACCTGCACCATAAGAAATGTTAAAGAAAATCCTTCAGGCAGAAGAAAAATGATACCAGATGAAAATGTGGATCTACAGAGACTTGAAATAGAATGAAGAACACTGGAAATCCTAACTACGTTGGCAAATCTAATAAATGATTATGTTGTTATTTAGGTTTATTTAAAAAATATTTCAACATTTAAACAAAACTATAATTTCCTGGGTTATATAAGTTATATAACTACTAGAATATGATTAGGTAAAAATGCGGAGGAAATACACCATCGTAAGGTTCTCATACTGTACATGGAGTATAAAATATTTGTAGATTTACTGTGATATTTTGGAGATATGTATAATAAATTCTAAAGTAACCCTAAAATAATAAAACAAATGTGTAATGGCTAGTACACCAACAAAGTAAATAAAATTCAATCATTAAAAATATGCATAAATCCAAAAAAAAGTAGATTAAAAGGGAAAAACAGTAAAAAAATCAAATAAGGAAAATAGAAAATAAACAGCAACATGATAGACTAAAATCTAAACATGTTCATGATCACATGCAATATAAAAACTCTAAACAATGCAATTAACTGTCAGAGTTTGTCGTAGTGAATAAAAAGCAGGGCCCAGCAATACCCTGCCTATAAGAAATACTTTTAAAATATATAAAGACAAGTAGGTCTACAACTGAAAACACATCACCCAACAACAGCAGAATTCACTTTAATTTTCAGTGCACACAGAACATTTGCCTGTGGAACAAATAAACACACGAAAATATGCTTGATATCGTTAATAAGGAAGAGAAATTAAAACCACAATAAAATACAATTTAATAACTAGTAGAATGGTGCATTTTATCTTTTTTCTCTCTTTTTTGCCTTTTTTAATCATTTGACTGCTTTTTATAATTATTTTTGACGTTTCTTGAGTTATTTTTATCTCATTATGTTGTTATTTTAGTGACTGCTTTAAGAATTTATGGTATATATCTTCAAATCATCACAGTTAACCTATTAGATGTATGATTTCATACACAGTATAGAGACAATCCACTGAAAAAAAATGGGCAAAGACCTGAATAGACGCTTCTCCAAAGAGGACATACACATGGCCAATAGACATATAAAAAGATGTTCAACATCACTAATGACCAGAGAAATGCAATTTAAAACCACAACGGAGTATCACCTCACACCTCTCAGGATAGCTTTCATTAACGAAACAGCAATCAACAAGTGCTGGTGAAGATGTGGTGAAAAGGGAACCCTTGCCCACTGTTGGTAGGAATGAAGATTAGTGCAGCCACTGGGGAAAACAGTGTGGAGGTTCCTCAAAACACTAAAAGTGGATCTGCCTTGTGACAGTGATTCTACTTTTGGGTATATATCTGAAGAAACCAAACCACTGATTCGAAAGAACAGATGTATCCCTATGTTCATTGCAATGTCATTTACAACAGCCAAACTATGGAAGCAACCCAAGTACTCATCAATAGACAAGTGGATTAAAAAAAAAAAAAAAAACGGTGGTACATGTATACAATATTAATCAACCATAAAAAAGAAGAAAATTTTACCATTCGCAATAACAGGGGTGGCCCTAGAAAGTATTATGCTAAGTGAAATAAGCCAGTCAGAAAAAGACAAATACCATATGATTTCACTTATATGGGGAATCTAAAGAACAATACAAAAAACAAAACAGAAACGGACTCATAGACACAGAGAACAGACTGATGGTTGCCAGAGGGGAGAGGAGCTGGGGACTGGGTGAAAAAGGTGATGGGATTGAGAAGTACAGACTGGTAGTTACAAAACAGTCATGAGGTTGTAAAGTACAGCATAGAAAATAATAGTCAATAATAAAGTAATAGCTGTGTATTGTGCCAGATGGGCACTGGAACTATCACTGTAAGTGTATCATTGTCTAACCACTATGCTGTACACATGAAACTAACACAAAATAATATTAAAAGTAAGCTGTAATTGAAAAAAAAATAAAGTTGGAACTTAAAGTAAAAAAAGTGCATACAGTAAAATACCATTTATATAAAATTATAGGAAATGCAAAGTGTAAACTAAATTAGTAATACAGCAGATCACTGGTTGCCTGGGGAGTGAGAATGGGAAAGGACTGGAGGAAGTGACTACAAGAATTCCAAGACAACTTTTGGAAGTGACGAGTGGGTTAATTATATTGATTGTGGTAGTTACATGGGTAAATACATATAACAAGACCTATCAAAGTATGCATTTTAAAAATGTGTGTGGTTAATTTTATGGTAATTATACCTCAATAAACTATTAAATAAACCATTGCTTAAAATTAATTGCATCCCTTTGTTGACAGAGCCAGTACTCCATTAATTATTTACATTCTACCAATTCAAGATGGTATAGAATTGCTGCTTCTGTGATTACGATGACAATGATAACCTCAACAATGGTGATGTCAGTGACCCCATCACCACTGCCATTCTGGCAGTTGGTAGTTTACAATGTTCTTCTACATTTCTAATGCCATTTAAATCCTAGAAGAAACTCAGTGTCATATGCGCTTGTAACCTCCCATTTAAAGCTGAGAAAAATTAGTTTCAGACTTTTTGAAATTAGAGGTAACAGAGGTAGTAGAGCCACAGCCTCTGCCTTTTTTCCCAGGTACTTGAGTCTCTCACTTGAGGTTTCTGGAGTGGCTTATTTGCACACAATGTATATTTATTATAACTTATTTATTAATTTTTATATAGAAAGTCATTGCTCAAAATTAAAAGAATGTGCTATCTTAGGCATATCCACTGGCATTTACCATTCCATTAGTTATACAACATTTTAAAGCATTTTAAAATCATTCCTTAATGATTTTGAGCTTCTTCAGGGTGAAAACCTCCTAAAATAATGTTGGGTACAAAGTGAGCCTAAAAAATCTCATTAATGATTATTTTCAAATGATAATTTCTTACCAATAAAACTGTTTTATAAACACTTTGTTTCACACTATTATTGTCTTACACTTTTATTTCTGCCTTCTTACATTTCCTTTAATTGTACTTGAAATGAATTTTTTTATTTCCCAAGAAATTTGAAAGATATATGTTTCTTCTCTGTGTATTCTACTTGAGCATTATTTGGTGAACTCGCTATTTATTTTTTTATTAGCTTCTCCAGTATATGTTTTCCTGCTTAATGAATCTTGTCTTTAGTCTTCATGATGTTTGTTATTTTCTTTCAGTTATGTTTCTACCTAATAAAATTGGATGCTGCTTTTGATTAGACTGGACTTGAAGGGACAATAAAAGGAACAACATGTATTTTGGCTTAGTTATAAAGCACTGATATAAGCAATAGGAAGTAGCCACTTGAGCTATTACTGTGACAAGGTCTTGTCATCCTCTTTTACTCTGTCCTCACAGAACTAAAGATAAAGTTGAGAAAATAGAGGATGGAAAACTACCACCTACTCTGGGAGAAATTTAGAATATCTTTTTATCTCAAGATGATATCAAGGGTTCTTTCTGACATTAAAGTTTTATTAGTTTATGAAACTTTATTGTTGGCAGAAAATTAAGTACGTATAGGTGTTGGGAAAATTCCATCAAAAAAGGAGATATTCCATTTTTAATATTGCTAAATATGGGCCCTATTGAAAACATTTTAAAAATAAAGCATACTTAATTAATTATTTAAAGTCAATGGTTTTGTAAACCTTTCTTTCTTCCAAGGAGGAACTGAAATGACTAATCCAGTATTATTTTTCAGTTGTATATTCAGTCGCAAGGATTGGAATGAAAATAAAAGTTTCAAACCCAAATTATCGTGTAATATAGGAGTAAAGTTGTGAAGAAAATGGTAAATTGGGGGAGAATTAAGTCGCTGATACATTTATGCACTGGCTTGCCAAGAGGTCTCAGAGTGACGTGTATTTTAAGCACAGGTGGAAGCCCATTGACAATTACAGTCAGTCCCCTTAGAGGACTTTCTGTTCATATAAAGGGGATCAGTGCAGCATGGAAGGTAAAAGTCCTCATGTGAATGCTGTGCACTCACCTTGCTGACTTACTGTGACCAACTGGCCCTGACCTTAAGACCTTTGACGGTTTTGCCTAGCTTTTACTGTGCCTTTTTATGCTGTCACGCTACTCTCTTAAAATGGTATCCTCTTACAGTAATGTCTTCTATGAAAATAAAATCTTACCTTATCATCATCTGGAAGATAGTACTTTTTGCTCTTTTTTAAACTTACCAATGTTGATAGCTGATCAAATTGCTTTGTAAAGATCATTTTATTTTTATTACACAAACTTTTGGAAGTTTGAAAACCTTCCAGTAGATATTTGCTACATTTTTTCATCTCAGTTTTTGGATAAATGCTTATAATTATATAGTCAACTTTAGTTTTCCAGACACTTGAGTTTGAATGTTAATGATAAACTGTGACCAAATGCCAAAATACCACACGTGCTATCAAGCAGTTGGTTGTGTTTACACTGCAGCTTGGTATATTTTTCTTTTTGGATTCCGCCTCTTTGCCTTTTTCATAACATTCAGCAGGAGAGTCCAGAGACAACTAAAATATAACTGATGTTACCATTTATGAGTTCTTAAGCACAGTTGTTCCATTCTAGTGATTGGTTGAAGCTTGATTTAAGTAGAAAAGTTCATTGGAATGCAGGGTTTCCTAACATTTCTTGTCTTCGTTAGCCATTCTTTGGTGATTACTGCAGTTTTCCATAAGCCTGTGCTGTGTTGCTAATATTTGGAATCTTAGATAAACTGTATTTGCCTTTATGGTTGCTGCTTCTGATTCAAGTGTGTTCAGATCAAGTCTGATCAGGCAACTGATGCAACTGCCACCTGCTGCTGACATTTCCATCATTGCTTTCAAGTTTCTTGGGAGAGTAGCAGCTCATTGTTCTTGGGAGAATAGTAGCTCTTCTTTTCTAGCAAAGAGTGAAGGGGGGAATCTGAGAGAAAGGCAAGCTAGATGGCTATAGAAATGAATGCTGACAATTCTGTCTTCTTGCCAGGGACAAATTCTGGCTATTTAGTTTAATTCTTTTTTGCTGTCAAGAAATAGGCATAAGTTCCTTAAAGTTCTCTTTAATATGCAGGAAGGATGGCAAGGGTACTTTTCACACTTTTTTTTTTCTATTTTTCAAGTGAATTGGTATAGTAACAGTGAAAGTATTGCACAAATATTATGTATACATATTTAATTTAATGTATAATAGATATGCTCTCTAAAAGTCTATATAATATGAAAAGGTAGGTTTCAACTATCTGATTAGCAAAGGTTGGTAAGTTATAATGTTCAGTATGAATGAGTATATAAAGAAATAGGTACAAGGGCAAATATATATATATGTTTTCTGCAAGATATTTTAGTAATATGTGGGTGTGTGAATGTATGTCTATCTGTATACAGATATATATGTAATCAATATACATTCCTTCCAACCTACAAAATCCACTTTTAGTAATTAGTTAAACTATTTTCACAAGTTCATAAAGATATACATATAGAGAAAACAGTGCATCAAACTTTTAAAGGTAAATATTAAACTAAACAAAATTTTTGGATTAAAATATTGACATAATGTTCAGTGAGTAAGTAATGCACCGAATACCAATATATAATACTATGAATTGGGCTTATTATAGATGGAAATCAATATGGAGATGGTCCATCTTTCTAAAAAACACTCTATATTATGTTAAATCTCTTTAAAGCATTCATATACTTATACAGTAACTATATAAGTATAAAATAGTAATAAAATGGTTCATATTTATAAAACACTATTATTTTTCCAAAACCTTTTATGCCCATAATTTCTTCATAAATCAAATCATTGTGTTACCTAGTGCCAAAATGTTTATCATTCTTTATTTGTCAGTTTCCTTTCCTGAAATAAGGAAGGTGGATGATACACTCTAGAAAAATTCTTTTAGCATTACAGAGTTTTATCAATCTAGATGCAAATTCTCAGACCTCTCAGAGAAGGAAAAAGAAATACTGAAAGGAATAAAAGAGGGAACCAAAGAAATAAGTTAAGTGTATAGTTTCATATATCTCTCTATGGCATTTTCTATGTTGAGTTTGGTATATACACAGGTATTGGTCATTTGTCTCTTTGCTCTGCTATTTATTCCCTGAAGTTTCGTTGCTGTGTTCTGTGTCTCAGGAACCTGAACACTGAAGGCTACTTCTCCAGACTGCCTTGCCCACTAGGTTTAGACATGAGGAAGCACTGCAGTGAAGTTAAAAATGAGAAGACGGGAGAAGCCAGAGTATTTCTCCCTTTGTCTCTCTGACTTGGACAGCACCTAAAACAATGTCTGGGTTTCCTCCATGATTTAAACTCCCATTGGAATGAAAACCCTCTATGGTCCTAGTTCTCTTCTGTTTTTTCCCACTTAGTCTTGGCACCCTTGTCAACAAATTTTTGTATTGTGCCATATTGGTGGGAATGCAAATTGATGGGGCCACTGTGGGAAACAGTATAAGGGTTTCCTCAAAAAAATAAAAATAGGATTACAATATGGTCCAGCAGTCCTACTTCTGAGTATTTATCCAAAAATAGTGGAAATCACAGTCTTAAAAAGATATTAGGACTCCCATGTTTATTACAGCATTATTAATATCCAAGGTGTGCAAACAACCTAAATGTCCATTGACAGATGAATGAATCAAAAAATTTGTATGAAAATACAATGGAATATTATTCAGTCATACAAAGAAGGAAGTTCTGCAATACATAACAACATGAATGAACCTTAAAGACTGTGCTAAGTGAAATAAACCAGTGACAGAAATACAAATTCTGCATGATTACACTCTTTTGCCATATCTAAAATAGTCAAATTCATAGAATTATAGAATCAAAGACTGGAATTGTAGTTTCCAGGGGTTGAAGAGAGGGGGAAATAAGGAGTTACTAATCAACAGGCAAAATGTTTCAATTAAGCAAGAGAAATAAGTTCTGGATATCTGCCGCACAACCTTGTACCTGCAATAAACAACACTGTACTGAATACTTAAAAATGTAGAGCTACAGTACCCAAAACAGTATGGTGCTGCTGTGAAGACAGAAATATAGACCAGTGGGACAGAATAAGGAGCCCCCAAACACTATAAGTCTTTAATAGCAGGGTAAGATTTTACTGTATCAGTATAAATCAATAATCTAATCAATTTCCTATGTTTTGATAATTAGCTACTAAAAATTTTTTCCTATTGTATGTATTACAGAAATTTGTTCTTTGCTGTTAAAGGCAAAAAACACTTATGTTTGAATGATATAATTATCTACTTTGATTAGCTAGAAATAATTCAACACCTACTGAGGCCCCAGTTGATGTGGCTCAGTAGGTTGGGTGCTGGTTGGATTCCCAGTCAGGGCACATGCCTGGGTGGAAGGCCAGGTCCCCGTTAGTGGTGTACAAAAGGCAACCAGTCAGATGCTTCTCTCACATATCAATGTTTCTCTCCTTCTCTTTCTCCCTCCCTTTCCTCTCTCTAAAAATAAATAAATATTTTTTAAAAACCCTACCAGGTGGTTAACACTATTCTAAGTGTGTGTGTATATAAAATCATTTATAATCATATTATTGATATGATGGTACCTCAGTCTCATTGGCTTCAGAATTTGGTACTCGTCACATTTTCATGAGGACAAAATGTTTTGGCACTCGGGCTCCCCACTCGTTTCACCTCACAAGAGAAAATGTTTCAACAATCATCGCTTGCTCACCGTTCGTTGGAATGAATTAATGATGAGTACTGAGGCACCACTGTATTCTTATTTAACAGACTGAGCATAGAGGCTCAGTGGCATTATGTATCTTGCCTGAAATCATATTGCTAGCAAGTGGCTCAAATGGAATTTTAGTAGAAGGCAAAAGATTTATTCATTTTGAAGAGAAACCATAGTACATCAAATGGAATTTTAATCAAGCTTATTATATTACTCCATCATGCCTAATGAACATGAAAGTAAAATGAAAAAAGGCATGACATTCCATGAACCACAGGCTTGGGAATACTAGAGCTAGAATAGGACAACCACAAAATGACAGCAACATTAACACTGTTCAAGGCCCTTTACAGTTACATTAGTTTTTGATTTAAAGATGATTGACATATAGGTCTTCGTTCTGTGGGCAAGTAAATTAAGAAAAAATGCATCACCGCTTAAAGAAAAGTCAAATGTGCATATTTATAATAGTTAATGAACAACAAAAAAAGAATATGATTGTTTTTACCTGTGATATTTCTCCTACTTATTCTATAAACTGTTTCTGAGCATCTACTTACTGCAAATACTAGGGATTGGGGAAGAATAACTCCCAGGGAAGCTTCACACAGTGGTGATATATAAGGGTTTTGAAAGACAGATAGGGAAAAGACATGTGTACCCTAAGAAACACAATGAGCAAAGGGTCTGAGAAAGAAAGATATATAGTGAAGTGAAGAAATGATGACTAGAAGCCATCCCTATTGCATTCACACGCATTCTCCTTTTTTTTTTGAGAGAGAGAGAGAGAGAGAGAAAGAGAGAGCAATTTAATCTCCCTTTTGTCATGTTTTTTTATAATTGATATATATTTGACATATAGCACTGGAGAAATTTAAGATGTACAACATGTGGGTTTGATACATTTATATATTTCAATATGATTGGCATTGCAGATATTGATACAGTTGCCATTGTATCACATATCATCATTTATTTTTTGTGCTAGGAATAATTAAGATCTATTTCCTCATAGTTTTGATGATTAAAACACAATATTGTCTACATTCACTATACTGTACATTGTATCTCCAGGACTTACTTATCTACTAGTTGCAAGTATGTACTCTTTAACAGCATATCTCCTTTCCCCCCACCCCTCAGCCCCTGGTAACTATCATTCTACTCTTTGTTTTTATGAGTTTGGACTTTTAAATTCCACATATGAGTGATATCATAGGTCTCCCTGTTCTCTGACATCTCTTTTACTAAGTTTTTTCTTCTTTCATAGCAAAATGTACACTAAACTATTTTTGTAAACAAACATTTTCCTTACCTTCATTTCTTAAATATTAATAAATATTAATACTAACATTGTTTTAATATTTAATAACTCTAAAACAGCTGGTCAAATACATTTATTTTACAACATTAGTATCTGGGGGGATAAATATTAGGTATAAATATAGAATATAAAACTTTCAAGTATTCTGATCTAATTGTGGAGCTAGAAGGTGGGGCAGGGAAATGTATATATACATGTATGATAAGGTCAAACTTGCCCTTTGGTTCTATGATCTATTAAAGTTCAAGGACTTGCTTTAGCTAACCCTAAATGCCCATGTGTAAATTCCTCTTCCCCTCCTTTCTTTTTCAAAGGTGCTGCTGTTAATAATAGAAATCATTTTTTGTTCTTATTTTTAATCATCTTTTATATCATTGATTTGTAGAATGGATGTACGATGCCCAAATTCCACAAAGAAAAACCACAAGAAAACTTAAGCAAAAGTAAAATGTTGGGTACTGTCTTTTTTTTATCCTAACTCCCATACTTTAATTGTCCTTGATAAATGCAGGTGGGAAAAGTTGCTCTGCATTATCACTGAGTTTTGAACTTAGAGTTTGCCCATCTCCTGTAATAGAATTCAAAGATAATAAGGTTGGGAATCTTGATTCAATAACAAATCAGACACCACTATTGTAATGGAAGTGGGTTACATAATTTATAGTAAATCATTAAGAGGAAATGTGAATGTTGATTATCTAACAATATTTCCATTTGGTGGGTCAGAGTTTAAGGAATTAAGCTGTATGTAACTAGAGAATCTAATTACTGTTTGACAGACTGCTGCTGCTTTGCCTCAGGATGGCTCTTGCAGGTTTCTGGTTGATGATTTTCTTAATCAGTGCCCTGACTTCCAGCCTGAGTTAAAAAGAGATTATTTACAATTAGCAGGTATTTAAAAATATAGTTTTGTTTATTGTAATAGAAAAATATATTTTTAAAAATCAATGTTTTTACTAATCATATGACATATATTTTGATATATACCCTTACAGCTTATTTCTGTGTGTGTGTATATATGTACATATATTGAATAGCTCTCTTACTAATTTGCCTAATAACAAAACCTGGCACAACATGATTTAAAATGTTACAGAATTTTGTTTGCTATAGTTAAAATGTGTAGCTAGAATTTTACACATTTTTATGAATATAATTTTAAATGGCAACATCACTTACTTTTGGCTTTTTTTCTGAAATAGTTGCAATGTGAGATATAGTTTACTTGTTAGATCGGGCTTGACTGTAGGTACAGTTTTTCTTATTGAACAACTGTTTTCTTATATACTGCTTCCGTAAGGAGTTCCCATCAGGGGATGAGGACTTGAGCAAGAGCTTGTTGTTTCCCTTGAAGTCATGACTCCATAACTTATTTATTTTATACCTGGAAATTTGTACCCTTTGAGCCCCTTTGCACATTTCTCCCACCATCCACTCTGGTTACCACCAACCTGTTTCCAGTATCCATGAGCTCAGTTTTCTAGTTTCTTTTTTATTTTATTTTTATATTTCACATATAAATGAGATCACATAGTATTTACTTATATCACTTGGCATAATGCCCTTGGGGTCCACCCATGTTATCACAAATAGGAAGATTTCATTCTTTCTATAGCTGAATATTATACACTCTTTTATATATATAATATATTTTTAAATATATATTTAAAAATTTAAATATATATTTAGATATATATAACATATATATGACTGATATATGTATCAGTCATATATCTTACATCTTTATACACATATATGTATGTATATCTTACATCTTCTTAATCCATTAATCCATTGATGGACACTTAAATTGTTGCTATATTTTAGCTATTGTAAATAATGCTGCAGTGAACTTGGGGTGCACATCTTTTCAAGTTAGCGTTTTTGTTTTCTTTAGGTAAATGCCTAGAAGTGGAAATTCTGGATCATGTGGTATTTCTATTTTTATTATCTTGAGGAATTTTTATACTGTATTCTACAGTAACTGAGCCAATTCATATTCCTACTAACAGTGCACAAGGGTTCCCTTTCCTCTGTATACTCACCAACAACTGTTATCTTTTGTCTTTTTTTTATAATCGTCATTCTAACAGGTGTGAGGTGGTATCTCATTGTGGTTTTGATTTGCATATCCCTGATAATTAGTCGCGTTCATCATTGCTGATGTACCTATTGGCTATCTGTATGTCCTGTTTGGACAATAGGTATTCATATCTTCTGCCCATTTTTATTGATTTTTTCTGTTGAGTTGTATAATTTTTTAATATATTTTGTATATTGGTTCCTCATAAGATATATGATTTGTAAATATTTTCTCCTGTTCAGTATGTTGCCTGTCCATTTTGTTGACTTTCATCCTTCATTTTGTGAATTTGGTACATCCCATTGACTGATTGTTGAAGGTCGAACTATATTTGCATCCCTGGAACAATTTGCACTTGATCATGACATATCATGCTTTTACTGTATTGTTGAATTCTATATGATAAAGTTTGTTAAGGATTTTGCATCTATTTTTCATTGGGGTTATTGGCAAGTAATTTTCTTATGGCATCCATGTCTGATTTTGATATCAAGGTAATGCTGGCCTCATAAAATAAGTTTGGAAGTATTCCTTCTCCTATTTTTTGTAAGAGTTTGAGAAAGATTAGAATGAACTATTTTCCCCCTTGAGTTTTTTTTTATTTTTATTGTATTTTATTCCATTGCCATTTATCCCCCTTATACCTCCCATCCTCCATACCATACTGCTGTCCATGTCCGTGAGTCCTTTTGTCTTTTGCTCCATTCCTCCTCCCCCAACCCCTCCCATAGCTGTCAGCCTGCTTTCTATCTATGGGTCTGTCCCCATTTTCCTTGTTCAGTTTGTTCAATTAGATTTCACATATGAGTGAAATCATATATTTGTCTTTCTCTGACTGGCTTATTTCACTTAATGTAATTATTCTCCAGGTCCATCCATGCTGTTGCAAAGGGTAAAATTTTCTTCTTTTTTATAGCCAAGTAGTATTCCATTGTGTAAATATCCTATAGTTGTTTTACTCACTAATCTACTGATGGACACTTAGGCTGCTTCCATATCTTGGTGATTATAAATAATGCTGCAATGAACATAGAGGTGCTTATGTTCTTTGAATTAGTGTTTTGGGTTTCTTCAAATATATTCCCAGAAGTGAGATAGCTGGATCAAAAGGCAGTTCCATTTGTAATTTTTTGAGGTATCTCTATACTGCTTTCCACAGTGGCTGCAGGTATTAATTCTTAGTTGAAGGTTTAAAAGAATTCACCAGTAAAGCTCTCTAGTCCTAGACTCTTTTGTTCATTAGGAGTTTTTTGATTGTTGATTCAATGTCCTTTCTAGTAATCAATCTATTCAGATTTTCTATTTATTATTCAGTCTTGGTAAGTTGTATGTTTCTAGAAATTTATCTGTTTCTTCTAGATTGACAAATTTCTTGGCATATAATTATTCAATAGTCTCAAATTATTCTGTGCAGTTCTATGGTATTAGTTGTAATGTCTCCTCTTTAATTTCTGATTTTATTTATTTGCATCTTCCTCTTTTTTCATGGTGAGTCTAGCTGAAGGTTTGTCAATTTAATATATCTTTTCAAAGAACCAGCTCTTAGTTTCATTGGTCTCTACTATTGCCCTTTTAGTCTCTATTTTTTAAATTTCTTCTACTATATTTTATATTTTCTTTCTTCTACTTACATAGGCTTCATTTGTTTCTCATTTAGTTTTTTGAGGTATAAAGTTAAGATTTTGAGATTTTTGTTTGTTTCTTGTGGTAAATATTATTGATATAAACTTCCCTCTTAGAAATGCTTTTGCTGCATCCCCTGCATTTTGATATATATCCATTTTGGTTTGTCTTAAGGTCTTTTCTTTCTATTATTTCCCCTTTGATTTCCTTTGACCCATTGGTTGTTCAGGTACATGTTGTTTAATCTCCACAAATTTGTGAATTTCCAAAGTTTTTTCAATTGATTTCTGGTTTCATACTCTCATGGTTGGAAAAGATGCTAATATGATTTTAAACTTTTTAAATGTATTAAGATTTGCTTTGTGGCTTACCATATGATCTATTTGCAGAACATTTTATGTGCACATGAGAAGAATGTGTATTCTATTGCTTTTGGATGGAATGTTCTATATATATCTATGTGCATTTGGACTATTATGTCTCCAATTGATTTTCTGTCTAGATAATCTATCCATTTATATAAGTAGGGAATTAATGTCTCCTACCACAATTATATTGCTATTTCTCCCTTTAGGTTCATTAATATTTTCTTTATATAGTTCCATGCTCTTGTTTGCCTGATGTGTAGTTGTCGTTCAGCCAGCCTTCAGGTTTTATCCAAGGAAATTATTTCATATGTGGCTGTAGACTCAATGTGTTCAATGTGTTCATGAGAGAAATGGAGTTCAGATCTTTCTACACTGCTGTATTAAAACAGAACTTCTGGGTTTTTGCTTGCTTTGATTTTTGATTTTTGATTTAATAATCAGAGGTATGTATTTGGGCCATATCTAGGAAACTCTAAATCTAAAAATATTAGCAATGAGACCATGGGCAAAGTTGGAATAAATAATTATAAAGAAATTAGTTATTGGAATGGCCACCAAAATAAAATTGGAGAAATAGTGATTGGCTCTACAGAGATACAGTACCTGTGAGTTAAAAACAAAACTTGCGCACACACATAGACACACACACACACACACACTAATCCTGAGCCCTGAAAAGTGAAATGTTTTCCTTAATGTTGGCAGAAATAAAATGTCTTATTCTCAAGAAAACAAAATCAGCCCTCTCTTTAACAATGAAAAAAAAACATAAAGTTAGACATGGACCATTCTATTTGAATGGAATTATTTTTAATTAAAGGAAAACTATAAAGCAAATGGTCCTAACAGTACTTATTTTACTTATTGTATTTATTAAAAATTTGCACAATAAAATACATTATTTTCTAATCATAAAAAGGCAAGTTCTCAAACTGGTAAACTAAGCCAGGAGTCTTGATTAGCTAATTAATCAGTTTGGAAATGGTCTAATAAATTCAGATTTAATGGGACTAAGCTTTTTCTCTCTATTGTATGTGATAGATTTTTCTCTTGTGTGTAAAGATATTTCTCTTGTCAACTTTTGTTTAGTAAATGAGCCTATTATTTCTCATTTGAAATGTAAACCTTTATATTTTAATAAAAGTCAAGGTTTGTGAAACATATGGTAAATAGTTAAGGAATAACATAAAACATGGCAAGAATATAAAACAGTGAAACCATGTCTGACAAACCCGATATGGCTGAGATTGAGAAATTCAGCAGGGCAAAATTGAAAAAGACAATTCAAGAGAAAATTCACTACCTTCAAAAGAAACAATTGAGCAGGTAAAGCAAGCAGGCAAATCATAATGAGGCCTAAGCCACCAATACGCACTGTAGATTCCACAGCATTGCCTTCTTATTTCACTTCTTTTAGCTGTTTACCTTTGTAGATACAAAGAGGTCAGATCAATTTAAATGACTATGCTGCCTCTTTTCATGCCAGAGAACTGCTGACAACAAAGATGCACCTGCCTCCCCCATCTGCTAGTCTGGCTGGCAGGGAAGGAAAAGAACTTACATGTTGGCAAAGGAAGAATCTGTATAGGACACCGGTGAAATCTAGAGTAAAATCCAAACTGGTGCAAGGTGTTCTGCAGGCTGTAAAATGCAGTGTAATTAGCGTATCTTTTTTTCAAATGATTTTATTTATTGAAATGCACAATTTTTAGTATGTGAACAAGAAGTTTAAAACCTAAAAAATAGTAACAGTTTATAAATTAAATTCATTTAAAATTATTTCATATACTTTTAAAATTAACTTAGTAGGTTTTTCACAATTATTTTCCCACTTGATTCAATTAGAATTTCATTCAGTTTCACATTAAGCCACAATTGTGGCTTAGTCAAAAAGACATTTATTTCATTCAGCAAGAATTGCAGGTATAGCTATTTGAGGGCTAGTATGGTAACTTAGCTGTTCCATTAAAGAACAAAGCTTACTCTATCTTCTTGTTGCAACATCTTTAGTGAGGGCTATTTTATATCCATGTTCAAGGGTAATAAAAAAGAAAATAGAAGAAATAGGACTAGAAGACTTTGCTTGTACCTCATTGGCAGAACTAGGTCAAGTGGTCATCTCTAGTTGCAAGGAAGGCTGGGATATTATATCAAAATAAGAACGGTAAAAGCAGGGTTGAAAAGTTGGTCTATGAATGGACTTTTAGTATCTGCTACGTTTTACCTTTGACTAAAATTTATCAAACTTTCTACCTATATATTTAAATCAAATGAATTCATCCTCTCCCGTCCATGGTAGGTAATTCAAAAATTATATTAATTTACTGGATTTAGTTTTGAGGTCCATAATCTTTGGGTAGTCTCTTTAAGGATCACAGGTTTCACTTTGTGATCCCTGGACTTACAAGTTAGAAACAAGTCATCTTCCTCCCAAAATACCAATGTATTATTATAAGATGATAGGATAACAGTGATTTTATTAATAAAATCTCATTTGGTGAGAGAGAAAGTGGGAAATATATGACTATTATTGGTAGATAGCAAATATAGGGCCCCTATATATAAATATAGCTAAAGTTATATTCAGGACTTCCTATCCTCACAGCAGGAGCTGTTACTTGGCTAGCCAATGTGGCAGGTTCTGGTACTTTTGGGGGTGAATTTTTTGTCTATTTTTTCCAAGCCCTAGATTACACCTCTAGGGAGATCATCCTCGCACAGCTTGTCAACACCTACAGTCTCTAGACAGGTACTGAGTAAAGTGAAAGTAAATGAATGAGGGCTCTAAAAATGATTAAAAGGCATTACATATATACAATAACCATAAGCTGGTGCCGTCTCAGGATATCCATGCATATAGTCTTCCTATTCAGGAAGTGACTCTACTCAGACCTCACTTTTACTGCTGTGACCTCAAGAACTTAGACATTACTTTAAGTACAGCTGTAGCCAGATGAACTAGTGGTACATTCAGGAATATGTATTATTCCCTGGAAAATTTCAGGCTTCAAGAAGATGGTTTTCAAGTCAATTTTATGATTAACCACATAAGCCAAAAAATGTAATTCTTTGCTACTGGCTCTTCTGTTCTGACCAATTTCTCTCTTAATCTAATGGTATCCCAGGCCCTGCAAAATAGTATGCCAGCATGAGATTACAACACCATTAATTTGATCTTTGCCACCAATTTCTCCTTTATTGTCACTCAAAGACCTCCTGAAGGAAGATGTTTGAATAGCTCAGAGGCAATCATTTTATCTCTTTTTGAAGATGCACTTAGAAACCTCTCCTTGTACAGGTACATTTTTGTGTATAGAGGCAGCTGGCTTTTCTCAGCCCTGCAAGGTTCCAAATTATGATCTTCTCAGTCAATTCACATTGCAGGACACAAGCAGAGTGAGCCTCTTTGGCACAGCTGTGCTCCCTTGTATCTCTGCTTACAGACTGTCTAGCTCTACTCTAAGTGTACCTCTGCTGTAGTACACTTTTTGAAAGCAGCAAGATTTAATGAGCATATGCCAACATTCTGAATTTTATTTCTACCATCATATTAATAAAAAAACTTCATTTGGCATGTAGTTGGTGTTCGAAGGTATAGCAAGCAACATTTTGACCAGCTGTCTTGCTATAGCATTTTAAAATGCTTGACTTGGGCTGGTAAACACACAATACAATATACACATGATGTATTATTACACCTGAAACCTATGTAATTTTATTAAGCAATGTCACCCCAATAAATTCAACAAAAAAGAATTTTTAAAAAAACCTCCACTAAACAAAAAAATAAAAAATAAAATGAAATAAAAATGCATTGGCTTTGCAGCCTAAAGTGATTAAATCTTTACTGTCTTCCAATACACCTCACAGAATGAATTCCACATTTTAAGTTCTGTCATTGCAACTCTCTTAATTCTTTTAAAATTGTTACATTAGTCAGTATTCTTAAATGCAAATAACACAATTTACTCTAGTTAGCTTACTTAATTCTTTTAAAATTGTTACATTAGTCAGTATTCTTAAATGCAAATAACACAGTTTACTCTAGTTAGCTTATGCAGAAAAATATTATTTCTTAACTTTTAGGTCACTCAAGAATTTTTGGAGAGGTCAGAGTATTTGCCTCTGAAGCTACTGTACAGAAACAATGTCCAATTACATCATGGGGTTTCTTTAGAGAAAATACCCCTGCAACCGTTGATCAATACTTTTGCCTCTCAGAACCAAATTCCAAAAACTCTACATCAAAGTACTAAATCCTCCACTACTACATTACCTAAAGAGTAAAACCTCAGAATATTGCCTCACTTTGAAAATTTTGAGTTCAGATCTTGCTTGAATGCAGGTCAAGTATCTAGACTGTAGCCACAAATGAATCTAGCAACATGAGTTATCCAGCTTCAGTCCTGAGTAGATCAGGGATACAGCCAAGTGAAAGAAGAATGTTTAGAGATGCTGGGCACTCATACATGGTGCCTCTCCACCATACTTACACCATATCTCTGGTCTTATACCCATTGCAAAATCCTTTTGTAACCTCTAGTATTAGAAACAACAGCCCCAGTGTTTTCTATACTTTGTGCAGATCAAAATATAAGTTTCTGTTGATATAAACCTAAAATTGTTTATTTTTAATACTCCTCAAAAAATAGCTCTTCAGAAAATAGAAAGTAGGAAGCAGCAAGCCTTTATGAGAAACAGGTAGAACCAGTGTTGTCAATGAAAGATGTTAACAATTGGGGAATCTCAGTGTGCAAGATTATGTATACTCTTTACAACTTTTCTGTAAATCTAAAATTATTCTAAATTTTAAATTTTTCTTAATTTAAAAATGAAGAACATAGTTTCAATGAGAAATGCAGAGAGATTGAAATTTCCTTTGTCAAAATTTCAAGTATATTTATAAGGGCAGATCATTAATTATTTATATTTGTCCTGAATCCATTAATTTCTAATACAATTTATTTTGACCTCAAAAGAAATGAAGAGTTTTATTGGTTGAATGATGTGATCTTGGTAAGCCTCCATTGTGCCTAGCACATAAGAGGGTGTTCAATAAATAACTGTTTAATGGATGGCTGAATAAATAGGTGGATATATGGATAAGGGCATAGTGAACTTTTTGTATCATAATAAAAACAAAAAATACAGACCAAATTAATGTAGAAAATTAATGGAAAAATGAGTGGGCAGTTTACAGAAAAGAGAAGCTATTTCTCATAGAAACTTGGAAAGGAAGATAGTATTGTCTCTCCCTTTTCTTGGTATATAACATACATATGAGGTCTGTCCAGAAGGCATTCAGTCACATAATGAGAAAAATAGAGACATGTACTGAAGAAGACAGAAGATACAAGAAACATTGTACATAGGAAAGTGATGCCTCAGTCCCCTTCAAAGCAGGCACCTTTGGACCTCACACAGTTCTCCCAATTGCCATCAGCTGCCCCATTGCATTTTCTTGAATCTTACCTACAGTCTGAAATCTCTCCCCTTTCAAAGGTGATTTTAGGTTTGGGAAAAGCCAGAAGGCACAGGGTGACAAATCTGGGCTGTAGAGGGGGCTTAGTCACCTGGGTGATGTGATGTTTCACCAAAGAAGTCCGAGTGAGATGTGATGCATGAGCAGGCACATTGTCATGGCGAAGCTGCCAATCACCAGTTGTCCATAGCTGCAGCCTTCTGAGTCATCTGAATAGTTTCCATGGGGAATGTTCAAACTTAACACAAAATTTGACACAGATTCATTGTTGTACTTGCTCAGTCATTTTCAATGTGACGGCCATACAATACACATGCTCACTCAATGGTGTCTACCACCCCCACTGACTAGTACAGTGAAGTCATCATTGTTCACATATGTGCATTCCAGTCCACTCTCCTTGGCTGCCAGGATATATCAATGTCTTGCAAACCATTCTCATTATTTTAACAGAGCTAGGACTTTTTCCAGATAGACCTCATACATAATTATGTACAAAGAGGGGGAGGTGATAATGTATGTATGTGTACATATTTGTGTAGAGATATGTACACATATACATATGTTATTGCTGTTTTATGTAGATTACTAGTTGTGTATATATTTAGCTACAACTTTTTACCTTAAATTTATAACATAAACTAGACTTCCAAAAGGAAGTTTTTTCTTCAAAATAAGACAGGCTATTTTATTGTGCTAAAAAATAGCTTCTAAACATAATTATCAATCATTATTATCTAGAGCTTGCTATTTATTGTACCTGTTATTTGCAGGTAAAAGAAAATAATAGATCTTTGTCTCCTAGAACTTATGTGAACTCTGACGAATTATCAAAAAGTGACAATAAGGAACTTCTTTCTGCTTTTATAATATTTTGAGTTTTAAGTTTATGGCAAAGGTAACTATTTTTTCCAGATACCCTAAGTTTTCTTTCATTCTTTTTCTAAGACAAGTATGAGGCAAATGAACCAGTAGCTGGGTTTTTGTTTCTACATAGAATTTATTTATAGCAAAGAAATTAAAACCTTTGTCATTTCTAATATAAATTTTGGGTAAATTGCCAAAGATTTAACTATTTAAATATTTTTACTAGCGTGATTTTGGGTGTGTGTTTTTTTATAGTTATCCTTGGAATTCTGAGTAGATGGGAGACAGCTGTGCTGTTATCTTTTCTGACATCTCTCCTTGGTGAAAAGTGGGCTTTGTTAGCTTCTAAGGATATAGTATCATGAATTCATTCTTCCTCCCTCCACACTACTTCTACAACATTTTAACAGTAAAATAACTATTAAAATTGGAGAATTTATTGATAGTTGTAATATTTCTAAGAATAATAAAATTATTTTTCTTCAAATACAATAAAGGGGATTTTATTTTGGCAAACCTTTACAGACTTCTTTAATGAAAGATACATTCTACAAATTGTGTCAAGGATATAGATATTAAAATGGGCTCTACTTTCAAAAAGAACTCATGGAATAACAACATTATAATAATATGACTAACATAGATCAAATACTACCATATTTTTCAGACTATAAGATGCACAGTTCCCCCCCCCAATTTGAAAGGAATAATGGTTGTTAATGCTGCTGTTGAGTTCAGTTTATAGTTACATTGGTGAAATATTATATTATTTATGTTATTAAATATTTTACCACATTTTTTGCTTCAAATTTTTTTCCTGTTTTCCTCTAAAACCTAGGCATGTCTTATGGTCCAAAAAATACGCTATGTGTCTGTCACTATGCCAAGTGCTGTAAGACATTATTTCACTTATTTTCCATAAACATCTTGTAAGATGCATATTATTATCCCCATTTTATAGATAAAGAAAATGAGATTCATAGTTAATCATAGAAATAATTAGCAATTCTCAACCTTATTAGACACAATGACCTTTTTATATAATTTTATATTTTTCTGAAACAAAATATATAATTTAACCTAGAAATATAATTTAAAAATCAATGTTATATTCTAGCCATAATATAAAGGAGAAGTAAAAGTATTCTAATATATATTTTTAATGCATGAAGGTAGGCAAAACTACCCTAGAATACATAGTTAGTAGACAATCTACTTTCATCTATGGGTAAAATTAGCATGAATGCGACCATCTCAAATGCAGACTGATACAATATTTTGATTCAAATAATTAGAGTGGTTTTGACATTGGTAATGTAGTTTGTCAAATGTAAAACACCCCTTAAAGTTCTGAACAATGATACTAAAATCTTACTTTGATTAGTGATTTATATACTAGTTGTTTATCAGGAAATTTCAGTATCTAGTAAAACATACCCAAATGTTGGTGTTTTTATATACAGAGTTAAGTTCCAAGCTGAAGTTTGGGTTTCACATCTTCATCAATGTCTTCTGGTCATTTTAAATAATGTGAACTGTCCTTTAGGTGTAGGGTGTCTTGATCCTTTACCTGAAGGACAATAGTGCCCTTCAACATTTGTTGAAGGGACCAAAAATGTCCTAGAAATTGCCAGAATGCTCTGTGTTGAAAACTCCCACATTAAGCAGAAATAGTGGAGCTATGATTTTGCGCATTGGCATGTCGGACCTGAAATCTCATTCTTGCATATGCTGTATTATTTTTGCCTCGTGGTTAATGGGAGAGACAGTAAATTGTCAGAAGTTCTTAAATAATTTCTGTGCCATGAGCTCATTTGGCAACCTTTTTCAAAAGTATATTTTTAAATGCATAAGAAAAATACATAGAATTAAAAATAAAATCAATTATATTGATGTAGTTTTAGTACAATAAAGATGGTTAACAATAACATCTAGTTCCATAACACATGTAATGTTAAGTAAATATATTGGTAAGAAAATCTTATAGGTACTGATAAAACTGCTGTGGTTTTGTACCTATATTCATAATTGAAGGAAAATAAAGATGAAGTTTTTTTTTTATTTCTTTAAATCCAGTTTCAGTGATGCTCAGAACTCATTCACTGTCCCCAGGTTAAAGACCCCTATACTAAAGTGAATGCATGTACAGAGTAAATTAGGAGCTCAGTATTGATCCACACTGGCTTAAAAACCTGTAGAAAATATTATAAAGATCAGGTGACTAGTCAATTCTTAGAGAATGTTTAGTTAGCAGGCAGAAAATCATAAGAGTATATACAAAAACCATAGTGTTAAGAAAGACCATGATGTGTATGGCCAATACTAAGTATTAATAGTTTGCCTCAACAAGATAAGGTAGAGGAATCCTGTAAATGAGGAATGGACTAAAACATGCAGCTTATTGTTAAAAATGAAAGGATTTTGCTCTAATTCTATTTGACTTAACAATATATTATAAGTTTAATGGGATTTTTGGTTTATCAAGGAGATCAATGTCTGCTTTTTCAAAATTCAGTCTAATAAAATTAGCTTTATATTTATAGTGCAGAATTTTCTGCACATAGATATGTTGTTACAGATAACTATTGTGAATAAGAAATATGTCATAGAGAAAATACCCCAAACAAATCTTTCTGACCAAAATTTGATTATATCTAGTTCAGTTAAAGAAAATAGGATTGAATGGGATAGGATTTCCTATAATTACCATTATTTAACTAATACACCTTTTCTTCAACATCCCTGATACCTACAACATGCCATGGATTGAATGGGTCAGTGAGAAATCTAATTTATTATGTAATATATACTATGCCTTTCTGAATTAGATAGATGTAAAATAAGTTGCTGATATCAAATGACATTTAGGGCAGTTATCAGTGGTTGTTAACTTATCCACATTTCTTTTCAGTGAGTGCCATAACTCCACAGATCGAATCAAAGTCAGAGTGTGGGATGAAGATGATGACATCAAATCCAGAGTCAAGCAACATTTCAAAAAGGAGTCAGATGATTTTCTGGGACAAACAATTGTAGAAGTGAGGACCCTGAGTGGAGAAATGGATGTCTGGTACAACTTAGGTGACTATCTGATAAAAAGTTAAATAAAATGCCAGGATGTGAGATGTATGTATTCTATTCCCAAATAGATGAAAATAACCAGTGCCTTTCTAGAAAATCCTGTTGGACTTGATATGGTTTAGTTTCATTAGAAACAAAAGATATAACTATTCATTCAAACTTGGTATTATTGGAAGATATTGGTAAGTGTGAGATGAAAATAGAAAAGTCTTTTCAAAGAATCAACTGGTGTCTTTTAGGAGAAAACTATAACCCATTCCTAACTTTTAAATCAGAAAATGTAGCTCCAAAAACCTTTGGCAAATGTATCAAGAAAGTAATAATCATTCTATGACTTAATACTGTTTGACTTACTTCCTTTTGGTCCTTTAATAAATTTTAGCAATAATGGAAAAGTTTACTTTGGATATCTTTCAAGTGGTGATATAAATGTCAACTCACTTATGCTTACTCTAATGATGACAATGTTGAAAATGTGTTTAATTGCTAAGATTAATAAAATGTTATTATGTAACCAATAATTACATACAGATAAATTTTAATTCAACTTTTACTAAAATAATAACCTAGAAACTTTAGTTCTGATTTAATAAGAGTGAAAAATATGGATAACTTCTTTTCTATAAAGGACGTGATCCAAAATTTTTTAATCATGATATTTTGAAATGTTTTCATTAAATTTTTAAGTGTTGGTGGTGAATCAAAGAGGGTTACATAGTTCCAAGATTACAAAGAGTCTTCTTTTCTATTTAGTATATCAATATATTTTAGCAAATTGAACAGTGCTTCTGGGTTTTTTTAAATGTACATATTTTAAGTAATATAATATTTGACAAAGTAAAGGGATAAGGTCACGGAATTAATAAAACACCAAATTATATAATAATTTTAAAAAGGAGCAATATTTATCTTATCTGTACACAAAATTCAAGTTAGACTAAGAATTCATTATAAAAATAAAACCTGAAGAAGTCTTTCTTAAAGGGAATTGGTTCATCTACATTATCAGCATAAAATTTTTACCATAGTTATAATGGTCATCTTTTCATGTTTTGTTTATAGTATAAAATAGCTTTATACTATGAAAATAGAGATGTAAAGCAAGGGCAAACTCACAAATTGTGTTTTAATTAAAGAGGTTTGCCTATACATGGACTTTTTCCTGTAATAAGTTAGTATGTCCTTGAATTGAGGCAATAGAACTCAGAACAGAATTTTCTCAAATTGTTCCTTTGACAAAACATACATGTAGAGTATTAAGTTTGCCAAGGAATTTGAATGTGCTGTTAGCAAAATGCGCTACACAGCTCTCATGCTGAAACTGCCCTTCACACTCAGGAGAGGAAACACAGATGTAACACAGCATGGCGGACTTTGTCTGCTCACCCACAGTCTGTACTTTATTCCCTCCTTGTGTGTGTCCAACCTTTTAAAATAGGGAGGAATTGAGCACATTTTAGCTTTGTGTCAAATCCTTCAGTGGTTCAACCCACATAAGTACCATATTTTCATTCTTGGTACAAAGTTTGTCACTCCTTGTCACTTAGAATTCAGTCCACCATGCAGAAGAGAGCTTGGCTAAGATCCTTGGCATCCAAGCAGAGCTTGTGTCTCCTGGATGCACTGGGATAATGACAATTAAAATCAAAGATCCAGTAATACTCTCCTGGGGCTCTGGGGAAAAAAAGTGGTCTGTGATTAAAAAATAAAAATAAAATAAAAATTTAAAAAAAAAACCCAGGACTTGAATTTCCCTTAGCCCCAGCAGGGAAGTTTAATACTGGTATTTATTGAGAATCCACAATCTCCCAGCCAGTAAGAGAAACTCCTAAGAGAAGAATCTTCACAACACAGTGGCTAAATATTAACAATAAAAAGTCAGCAGACATTTCATTAGAAAAAGCAGACTTCATGAGTTAACTTTATCCCATGACTAAAAATAGTTATACTTAGAAAGGAGGTCAATCAAGGAAGCCTTCACCATTGACTTTTGGCACCCCTGACATTTCTTTTGTGAAATGGGACAGCTTGTCTAAGTTTCATCTGTGAAGTGGGTGTCAAATGTAGGTCCCCTTCTACTTTCACACTCTGGGAATTTACACTCTATTTCTGTCAAAGCTACTGATCAGTTCATACTTGACATGTCTGTGTGTGCACACAGTATTTTGACCAAATTAACTACATATTGATTCCATTTAAATAAACAGTTAATCCAACGGTCATGAGTAAACACAGGCTAAAGACCGTAGGTCTTTATAAATCACTCATGAAGAAAATGCTCTCTCTCTACACACACACACACACACACACACACACACACACACACACACACACACGTAGTTTGTTATATACAGGATCTGGCACAAATAACACCCCTTTTATTACAAAATCTTTTATTAGAAAATCATAAGCATGCAATTCTGTAATATAATGATATCATACTCAGCACATGTATGACATTTTGGGTAAAATGTTCAAATTAAAACTATAGATTATTACACTCATACTATTACCCTACCAACCGCGCTCAAGCAGGCATCAAGCATTACTTCTGCCAGATCTTGTAAATATAATACATTTTTTATATATATATATAGTTATAGTTATTAGCCAGAGTTTTGACTCATCTTTTCAAGCACAGAAAGAGAAGTGGAAGTCTTCAAACAAATTACTTTCCTGGTTAATTTTATCTTTAAGTTATATTGCTTTTATTTGCCTAAATAATTTGATTTTATTGTATAAACTAATCAAGTACACAGAAATTTACATCAGAATGCCAAGGACTCCTGATAAGCTTTTCTTGAAGTGTCTATAATGCAGTTTGATAATCAGAGTGACATAGTAGGCACATTATTTTAAATTGTATTTAGCGGAATCATTCTGATTAGATAATAATCATGCCAGATCTAGAAAAATGGCTTTTAGCAATATAAGCCTCTTTTAAACCTTTTGAGAACTTGTATGAGAAATATAGTATTGTTGAAAATGACTGGCCAATTACTTTTTGCTTTATCAGAGAAACGGACAGATAAGTCAGCTGTCTCTGGGGCCATTCGATTAAAAATCAATGTGGAAATAAAAGGAGAGGAGAAGGTTGCTCCATATCACATACAATACACATGTTTACATGAGGTAAGTAAAGTGAATTTTATTAATAATAAAACCTAGAAAAGAAATTGGTCTTGATCATGAAACATAAAACAAAATGTTTGATTTAGAATATAGAATTGAGTTAGCTCTGTGAAGTTGTTTCTGGAGTTCTTACTCTATACCACAGCGGGAATGACCTAGGTGGTGTCCTTCAATGAGAGTTCAGAGCAAACATGTGAGGCAAGTATTAATAAACAAGGCAATGAGTTAATGAGTTAGTAGACCAAATGAAATGACTACTCTTCCAAGAGAACAAAGAATGTTAAAAAGCATGTATTGAAAATATAAGAAGTCATGACAAATATTTTGGAAGCATCAAAGATATGGTATTATTTCCATAATTCAGGAGAGGATCCAACACGAGTGTTTTTGAGAACTCTGAGTTACTGTTTAGGTTTTGTTGAAGATTTAAAGAACAGTATTTACAACTAGAAATATAAAAATGCTGATGTTGTATCAATGGCTTTTGGGAGCCAGTGTAATAAGCAGTAATTCTTTCTTCCTTTTTCTGAGAACAACGAAGGGCTTCAGGCATATTGAACCCTCCTCCATTCTATCTCCACTTCCACAAACGTATCTGGGCATCAGTTACCCAGGCACAGCAGACAATATACCCACCCAAAAGACAGAGCCTGGCTGGGCTAGAGAGAGGGAGAGACCACCCCGTTTGATTCTAACAGGCAGACTCACCAGTTCCTCTTTACCTCAGTGTAGATACACAGACAAATAATCATGGGCTTCTATTGGATGTTTGTATCTGAGAGCTTAGTTAGAGGTGTTACAAAAACCTTCTCTGATACAAATGACACTTATCCCATGTATCAAAAAATATGAGGAGAAATGAAGGAATATACCTCTCCCTATGTCCAAAGAGGTAAGTACCTACCTAAGATAGAAAAAAATGCTGAGAGAATCTTTGCATATTATTTTTTCCAAACATATATGCATAAATTTATGTGTAATTATTTGCACCTCAATTTTACTAAAGAAGGAATGAGGAATAGTATTTAAGTCTTTTACATATTATATAGTTACTAGATATAGGGTGTAGACTTAATTTCCTGACTACAATCTGTCAAGAGTTAATGAATATCATTCCTTCAAAACAGGTGGTTAAGTTTTCAGACCAATAAAAAAAATTTCTGGAACTAGAAAGGTGGAAAGCCTTACAGTGTGGGCAGAGAAGACTTGGATAAGGGAAACAGCATTATGTTTTGCTTTTCAGAGTCTTTTCTGCTGATCAAAGACTCAAAAAACAAAAACAAAAAACAACAACTTAAGTTCAAGACCCAGTGACTCAAGCTACATCCATACAGCAGTTCCTAAACTTGTCAACTTGTTAGAAGCAAAAAGGGATTGTATGCAGTGAGTTTTTCTATTATAGAGTTCTCAAACATACATTTTCAACCTCAGTTCATTGCCCTGACTCTACCATTTTGCAGCCAAAGTCCTTTATTATCATTTATATACCTACAACCATATTAACAGTCAAAATGAGGTTATTCACACAGGGCTCTAAAATTTAATCAATTTGTGAATGCAAAATATGTTCTAGCATTTAGAAATGTTTGCATGCAAAAACTTTTATTTTCTTCTCAAATGATTTGGTATGTATGAAACATTTAAATCATTGATTCTATATAGGCCCAGTAAAAAATAAAATCAGTATTTGTATAAAGATGAGGTTAGTTACAATAAATATCCAAACTATTCATACTGATTATAGATGCTGTGAAATGTAAGACTCAATCACAATATGAATATAATTTACTGAGAGTTACAGTTAAATGTTTCTGGCCTATTCTAAGAAATTACTGAACAATTGAAAATGACTTGCTTTTAGAATCTGTTCCATTACTTGACCGAAGTGAAATCTAATGGTGCAGTGAAAATCCCAGAAGTCAAAGGGGATGAAGCCTGGAAGGTTTTCTTTGATGATGCATCCCAAGAAATAGTTGACGAGTTTGCCATGCGTTATGGAATTGAATCCATTTATCAAGCTATGACGTAAGTACCGTAAACCATTTGTATGTTCAAAAAATCTCTTTTGAAATCTTTTTTAAAAAGCATTCATATCCCTTCTTCTAATTTAATTAAAATTTTGATTAAACAAAAAATTATATTTTAATGTGCCAGCTACCCTTTTTCTTATAGCTATAAAGTATTAAGGGTTTGATAATTCACTACAACTCCTTCCCATGCCTTATTGTGTTCTCAAAATGTGGTCTGTCCTGTGACTAGCAAAGTTAGCAGCACCTGGGAACTTAGAAATTCAAATAACCAGTCTACCCCAGACCTAGAGAATCAGACGCTGAGGACAGGGGGCCCAATGATCTCCATTTTAACAAGCCCTACAAGTAATTCTCATACACTCTGAAGTTGGGGAACCAATGCCTTATTTGATACCTGAGAAAGCTAAAGCCTGATGACTGAAGTGCATTGACCATGGTTAAAGAGTCTATCAGTGTCCAGGACATGTCTAGAGCCATTACTATGCCTTGGCACGAACATTATATTATATCATTCCTTCCTATATTTATATCATCACTGCTAATTCAGTAAAACCAAGATTTATTGAGCAACTGTAGAACCTAAACACTGCAATAAATGTGGAACTACAGTAGTGAGCCATACTGACACATAACCTTTACTGAGGAGTTTCAGTTAGGGTTTAGAATTGGGTTAATACTTACCTATAGTTTATATTTTGAAACCTAGTCTAAATTTGTAAATGCATTTTGTTCAGAAATATACTATATAAAATATGTAAATTATTTATGTACATATATGAGGACTGTTTTTTCATTTTAATAATAAGATATATTTTGACATGAGCTGAGTAGATGCTGGCCCAGGTAATCAGTCATTTTCAACCACCTTAATGATGGATATGTACTGGACCAAAATCAGTGTTCTTCAAAGTTTATTGTTTTTAGCATTTAGTCACCTGCCATAATTCTAAAACAGCATGTGTAAATTTCTTTCAAATTTCTGTTAAAGTATCTGTTTTTTCAGTTTACGGAATATCTTAATGTTAAATAATAAAGACGTGTAGATTCTTAGATAACAAAAAGAAACAGAAATCACACAATCGAACCTCCCTCCAAATCAGGAAACCCTAGTACTGCATTCCTGACTGGCGGTCATTAGCCGTCTGCTTGCTCACATCCACTAACAGGGAGCTCACTCCTTTTGAGGAAACCTACTTTGTAATTGAGTAGGGATAGTGGAGTCTGGGACTTTGACATCTGCTCTGTCCCAGTCAATGGCTATAATAATTCAGCAGGACACCCAGTATGAATTTAAGTTCAATTAAAATGCAATCATTATTAACAATGTACAGTGAATGAAGTGTGTTCTGCTGAAGGAGAGCTATGTTTAAAAAAAAAAAAACTTTTGGAAAGAATCCTAGTAAAAGAAAAGAAAGTTACAGTTATTGCAAAATATCTCTGTGAACTGATTCCAATTTTTTTCAGTTTATGTTACTTATATTCAGAGAAATATAACCATTAACGTAGAAAAATGATAAATGTATGCTTAAAGTTTAAGAGAATCATCTCTCCACTTTACGACTTGTATTTTTCTTACTTTTTAACATATATAAACAACAACAAACAATAATTTAAATACATATTGGTACCAAGTGACCTACAGATAAATAGGATTTTATCATATTTTTAAGACTCAGTTTTGACAAAGCCCCTGCTCACTCTAGAAACTAGTCTAAAACATGGGTTGGCATTTTTTTTCTATAAACAGCCACATAGTAAATATTTTCTGCTTTGTGAGTCCTAAAGACGCTGCCACAACTGCTCAGTGCTGCACTTCCACAGCAAAACCAGCCATAGACATGAAGTTAACAAATGAGTATGATTGTGTCCTGATAAAACTTAATTTTAAAAACCAAACTGCGGAGTGGGTTTGGTGGTGGGCCTTAGATCGCCGAGGACGCTGGACTGAGGAGTGAAAGCAAGGCAGATAGGCATGAGGAAAAGGGCGCCTTATTTCCATGTGTGATGGATTGGCAATTACACTTCGATGATAACAAATGTGGTAGATTGTGTCTAGTTGTGGTTATACATTTGACTTGATATTGATATTTTTATTTATTAAATGTTTCCTTTAGCATTAAGTATGAACAAAGATGGCCTTATCATTTCCCTCCGGTGGACAAAACCTTACACAAGCTTCTCTCTGCCTCTCCGCCTCTGATCTCTCTCTCACCTCGGCCGTACAGAAGCCAGAGACCTAACCCCAGAGGCCTCTAACCTCCCTTTTCTTAGAGCATTTACTTTAGAAAACTTAAATTTGGGAATTCTTTCTCTGACCTGTTAAGATGTAAACTTTTTAAAAGGACTTTTGCCAGTTTTACAACCTGGGACTGGCTTTCTTAAGGACATGGCGGAGCCATCCTTTTCTAATGTAATCATCCAGGAAGACAGGCCCGTCTCCCAGGCTCTGTGGGAGGGCAGGGTTCTAACTTGGGCAGGGGCTTTGCTCCAACCTGTGATATTATCCCCTGTCTTAAGGCGGAGAAAAAGTATACTTTTCTTCTGGGCAAGGCCAGTTAGCAAACACAGGTGGTTAGGATTCCACCACTTCAACTCTTAGAATCTCTAGTTTCCATAGCCTACCTCAGGTCTTAAAATCTTTCCCATTTTTTATTTCAGTGGAGTTGAGTTCAAACTGAATTCTGGTTTCTCTTATGTATAGCATAGTCTTGAATAAATTTTTTCTTTCCTAACTCTGTTCACTGTAATTTTTTCTTTGACAGTACAAAATTTAGCGTCTCACCAGAATTTTTTTCTTTTAAATCCTATTTTTTGATGATGTGATAACTCTTTATTAAATAACTTGCTTTTCAGTTACAGTTGGCATATTAGTTTCTGGTATACAAAATAGTGATCAGACATTTGTATAACTTATGAAATGATCACCTCAGTAAGTCTAGTACCACCTGACACCATGCACGGTGATTAAAGTATTAACTATGCTCCTCATGCTGTACTATATATCCCTGTGGCTGTTTCTATGACTGGGAATTTGAACTTCTTAATCCTTGCACCTTTTTTAACCAGCCTCCCAATCTTCCTTCCATCTGATGACCATCAGGTTGTTCTCTGTAACTATGAATGTGTTTATGTTTTGTTGATTTGTTTATCTGGGTTTTTTGATTCCACATGTAAATGCAACCATATGGTATTTGTCTTTCTCTTGTTTGACTTATTTCACTCAGCATAATATTCTCTAGGTCCATTTGTGCTGTTGCAAATGGAGATTTTATTCCTTTTATGGATAATACTCTACTGTTTATATGTACCATTTCTTCCTTATCCATTCACCCATCAGTGGACACTTAGGTTGCTTCCCTATCTTGGTTATTGTAAATAATGCTGCAGTGAACATAGGGGTGCATACCTCCTCTCAAATTACTGTTTTGTTTTCTTCAGATAAATACCCAGTAGTGCAATCACTGTGTCATGCGGTAGTTCAGTGTTTAAATTTTGAGGAAACTCCATACTGTTTTCCATTGTTCTTGTACCAATTTACAGTCCCACCAATAGTTCCACAAGGATTTCCTTTCCTTCACATCCTTACGAACGTTCTTTTGTCCATTTGCTGATAGACATTCTGACAGGTATGAAGTGATAGCTCACTGTCATTTTAATTTCAATTTCCTTGATGATTAAATGATGTTGAGCATCTTTTTATGTCTATTGAGCATCTATATGTCCTCTTTGGAGAAATGTCTATTCAGGTCCTTTGCCCATTTTTTAATCATATTGTTTTTGTGTTTTGTTTTATTTTATTTATTTTTTCTGGTGTTAAGTTTTATTAGTCTCATGTATTTTGAATATTAACCCTCTATAAGATATACCATTGGCAAATATCTTCCCCCATTTAATAGCTTGTCTTTTTGTTTTGTTGATGATTCCCCTCACTGTGCAAAAATGCTTTACTTTGCTGTAGCTCCATTTGTATGTTTTTCTTTTGTTAGTCTTGCCTGAAGAGACATATCCAAAAAAGTATTGCTAAGATCAATTTAATAATCTCGTAACTCCTTAAAAGTTTTACTATCAACCTAAAGCGCTCTCTCTCTCTCTCTCTCTCATCTCTCCCCTTCTCTTCCTCCTCCCTCTCTACCTCTCTTTCTCTCCCTAAAATTAGTAAATTAAAAAAATAAAAAGAAGAATTTTCTCTTAATTTTTAAAAACACAAACTTGGGGAAAGTCCTCTTATACTTAGCTAAATGCCCAGGTAACTTCATAACCTTCCTTGTGTATTAGAGATCACTTGGTTTCTTTAGGCATACTCCCATACCTTTGAAGATGAATTTGGAGCATAAATGATTATGTATATTAAGTCAGGGAGTCTGGTTGTACATTATTAATTTTTTCTTTTGTGTATTTCTCATCATAAGAAAGAGGCTGAATCTACTTTTCTAGTAAATAACCTGACCATTAATACTGAACAGCCCAGTCCTCCAAGGTACCTCCTACTTACTGGAAATGTTCTCTCCTTTTACCACAGAACATTTTCTATGAGCACACAATTTATTAGCTCTATTTGTTGCATTAAAATGCATCTTTTGTTTTGGAGGATTCATGAGGAAAAGGAAACAGCTTACAATTTTCCTATTTAGACAAGTGATCTATCAAGGACCAGGAGAATTTGCTTTCATATGGCAAATGCAGCCATCCATCTAAAGTAAAATTGGTTTTTCAATTTCTAACAGTAACTAGGAGAATATGTTATATTTTTCAAAGCAGCATGCTATTCCATGTATTTAGCCTTATGAGGCTGGGTATAGATCCTGTTTCCATCATGAGAATTAGAGAGTCCTTGAGGCTTTTCATTTATTTATGCAAGCATATACATTCTTAACAATGTTCTGACAGACCATCTCTTCACCCCTGAACACATGGCAAGCTTTAAGGATTAAATTGTCCCCTGGAGATGATCTCTGTCAAGCAAATACATTTTAACTGAGTATTTAATGAGTCTTTCTTTTATTGTAAAATGAAGCCCAAGCTGTCTTACAAAATCTGAGATTCTATTAGACTGTATAGCCATGCCTCCATAATACCAAATAAGAGAAAAGCATTAGGTCAAAGTTTTTTTGTTTTGTTTTATTTTTGTTTTTGTTTTCATTTTGGTGTATTTAACAACTTATGCTTTGGTACTGCTTGCTCATCTTAACCTAATTTCTATTTGAACCAGAATGGTTGGGATATAGTGTACCTAAAGGCACTAGTCTATTTTAGTTGCTTGATCCATGAGCCTGCTTTCTAAGTAGAGTGCTGCTCAATGAAGTCATTCATTCCCTTAAGAAATATTTATTGAGTGCATACCATGTTCCAGGAAGTTCTCTGGGCACTGAGAATACATCACTGAAGAAGAAGGTAAGGTCCAGTTTCTTATAGAGCCCACATTTCAGAAGATACAGTTTATGCAACAGACACTTTCTATGTATGTAAGTAAAAGGACTTACACAGGGCAATGGGGATTCAACAATAAAAGATGGCTTCTGTACCCAGTGAGCTTCTAATCAAGGAAAAACAGGAAGCAGAAACTGAGTAATAACAAGGCACCATAATGCAGCTATGTGTGGGTGCTGTAAAAGCATATTCATGGGACCAAATCCAGGCATAGAAGAGAAGTGTTGGAGAAAGCTAATGGGCAGCTTGCAGGTCCCATCCTTACTTCTTCTTCAAGTTCCTTCATTTCCCTAAACACTATGCATTTCCTGTCTGACCCCACTGCCCTCAACAACCTTTATAATTGAGCTTGAGCGATCCATGGCATCCATGAAAAGCTGTGATGCTTTTGGCCAAAGACAAGTGATCCTTAAATGTTTGAGCCCCTCTTTGGTGACAAAGATGGATAAAATAATTTATTTATCACTGAATTGCATGCTAATCTGAATTCTCAGGAGCAAATGTGATAAATATTGTTTTAATCTTGTCTTTCAAACATCAGAAATACAGATGGTCTTTTCTCTCATCTTGTATTGTTTCTCTGAAAACCCTTAAAAGGATCTAAGAATCATTGTCTTTTGTTTCTTCCCTCCAATCACCCTGCTATTATGTTCATTAAAAAATAATTGACTTCTAAATCTACTTAATCAAAGCCATTTTCATCCCTTGAAAACCACAAGATGGGTATTATGTGGGATAATTATTCATGAAAAGGCAGGTGAGTTGCATGATTTTTTTCCATTATGATACCTACAAAACATTAGCACGTGAGCTGAATCCAGATGTGTTATTTGAAATACACATGACTTTCCCAGTATTTTTCCAGTAATATTTTGAGAATTGTGGTTGATAATGTTGTAGCAGCTGCTTCATCTAAAAATCTGCCAGGAACAATCTCATTATTGGCAATTTAAGTATCATCTTTTTGGAGTTTGTTACTCCAATTGTTATTTGCTAAATTGATTTGACACTAACCCTGTTTTCTTGTAAAAATGAAGTCAAGTGATTTTAACATTATTAATTAAGTGCTTTTAATCAAGTCCTTGCAGGGAGTTGTTAAGCATTTCTAGAAATTATAGTAGTACTTTTTGACCTATTTTATTTGAAGTTGTACTTTTTGAAGGGGTGGTTTGCTGCAGGGATACACTCAGTCATTTAAATTGCTAATGTACTTTTAATCCTATTTCTTCTTTTCCCTTTAGGATTATTTAAGTAGTATTGAAACTGCAGCTTTTAAACGGAAATGATTTTCAAGATCTTTAGAAGCAAGAAAGTTTGCCTTGGCAATCACCACGCATAAAGAAAGGGCACACAAACTCAGAGGCAGACACTTTGCCAAATTGAAGACCATGTAGAAGCCTGTTAGCTGAAAAATCTCAAAAAGTAAAAGATGCCTTAGGCATTGAATATTCTGCAACTCTTGACCTCTAACTTGTGTCTAACAAATATAATTACTTATGCATTGCTAAAGAAAAAAAGGAACATGAAGGCACTAGTGGATTTTTAATTTCTGTTTTTAATATCTTTATTTTATTTCTAGTATTCTTAATATATATTAATTATAATTAATTTAGAGTATAATAAAGTCAAAATATGTATTGTTGACCTAAAAGAAGCAGTCAGTGACAATCTAATTCCAGGGTTAAATTGCACAAATTATGTAACTCTCATGGTGTATATTTTTATTCATGATCCTCAAAGATCTATGTTTAAAACTGTAACCTACTTTTATTGGCTAGTATCTGACAAGCTCTAGGAGAGAGGCCTTGTTACAGAAACAGGACCAAAGTGGGTACAATATACTATTACCGAAAGGACCCCCCACTAGGTTCACTATGCCTGTCACCGGAAGAAAGACATCTCTCAACGCCAGAGATTTGTGAAAAGGAAAGGAAATGTTTATTTAACGCTATACAGATTCAAAGTAGTGACCTAATGTCTTCATTAAAATAGCAAAGTCCTTTAGGATACCCACAGACACACACACACACACACACACACACACACACACACACACACACTCCTTCCTTCTCCCTCTGCCCTAAACTGGGGTACTGTATCTCAGGAAAAGTAGAGGTCCATGATCCAGGCTCCTGGGACCATCAGCTGTATTGCCTTCTGTCCAGGCAGGATCTCCAATTAATGCAAAGTCATGTGGCACCTTATCATGGCCTACTGGCAAGAGACCTAGCACCCTTCTTCCAGGCAAAGTCTCTCCTGCTTCCTAGGCCACGTGGCCAAAGGAAGCACCCCAAAGCTGCGTGGTGCTCTTCTACCAAAGCTGCGGGGGTCCCCACTCTGCTAAAAGCATGTGGTTTTCTTTCTACTGCCACAGCCATGTGGTCCTCCTACCAAAGCTGTGGAGTCCCCCCTCTGGCCAAAGCTGCATGGTTCTCCCCTTCAATGGCTTCCATGTCTGGGTTTAAATCCCCATGCCAACCTTCCTCTGCACCCCCATTTCTGACTCCTACAATCAGTTATACCTGCCAGCATTCCTGTATTATTCCAAGTTTACTGGGCTCCCATCATGAGTCTGGGCAGATGTGGCCCCATATCACGGAGCCAATCTTGTCCAAGCTCTCACACAGGCATTGTAAGCAGCAGGAACTGCCCCCCAGTTATATCTTGGGTGGAAGTCACTTCCATCCTCCTGGCTCAAAGCATGGCCACAGAGATGTAACATATTTATGCAACCAGTTAAAGGTTATGGATATATTAAATGACTGTGCCAGAGGCTAGCTGCAAAGCTGTTGCTGTACAAAACAGCTCTGCATGTTCCTGCTCCGTATGTGCCTTCCCCCAGCTCACACCTGTGGGGGGAAGGGGTGAGGACATCCTAATATTTCCTGGACACCTTAAGTTCTGGACCCCATTCCAAATCCCTACTTGCCTACTTGGGGCTCCCTCTTGGCTGCACCCTGTATCAGTCTGGCTGCGATGGAAGAGAAGTCACCATCTACAGGACCACAATTACTTCTTTTGACTTGCAACTCAGGGCATTTACTTATGTATTCAGAAATACAAAATTTACCAATGCCTAGGTGGAGGATAAATTACTAAGATATGACAGCAACATAGCTTCAGATTATGTACGGAAAATTTGTTTCCTCTGCGTGTATTTTGTCTTTTCACTTTTATCTCTAAGCTGTGTTATCAATTTTCAAGTCTTCTGTTATAGTTCAAATGAAACAGGTTTTCCTGAGAGAAATAACAAAATTGAACACTTATTGATTCCAATGTCTGTATATGATACTATTATTCAAAGTTTAAAAGAAATGATCTTTAAGTATAACGCTGGCATAATTCAATCTGCCCTCAGTAGTCATCTGCTTAATTAAATCCTGCTTTCAGCAAAATGCTTGGAAAACAAAGCTCTTTGTGAAAGATATGCCTTTATATGACAAAATCTCACAAGCTGGACTCAAGGCAGATGTTACGTTTATTTGTTCATTCAATGTGCAGTGCAAGGAGGGCCTCTTGCTTTCTCCCTGCAAGAGGAACATAAGTGTGAAAGAATATTCTGATTGAACGACAACATATCAGGGACTGGCATAATCAGGGACACAGCTTCTGGGGAAGAGGAGACTTCTGCGTGACAGCTTCCCAACCATGCTAGGGTCCACTGAAAATTGCGCTTTTGCTGTGTGCACACAACACTCTCACAGTTGAAAGGGTTTACGCACCCACCCCTGTGGCAAATCACATTCTGATTTAACCACTTCATATTTGTAAGTGAGAAATTTTTAAAGGCTGAAATCACTTTCTCCTTCAATTACAGATTATGGGAATTTTTTCTCCTTTTCAGAGATGCAATCAAGGAATTCTTTAATTGCTGACATTAGAGGTTATGCTGTTATGTGAATTAATTCATTCCTGTTTTAAAGTTCCTGATGTTTTTGTCTTGCAGGCACTTCTCTTGTCTGTCTTCCAAATACATGTGCCCTGGTGTCCCTGCCATTATGAGCACCTTGCTGGCAAATATAAATGCTTTTTATGCTCATGCAACAGTCTCAGCAAATGTACAGCTTTCTGCTTCAGATCGATTTGCCGCTACCAACTTTGGTGTAAGTATTGCTCTGTTAAATGTAAAATTTCTAGTAGCTTATGGGAGTTATATTTTAAAGGGCATTGGATTCCAGATATTTTGGCGATCTTACTGTTGAAGGTATATCTTAGGGAATATCTCTTAGTATATAGTTGGACTAAAGCTAAAAGTTTATTTGAAACATATGTAGTGAAATAATTTTACCAGTCAAGAGGCGTCTTCATTAGATTAAATGTCCATATCTAGAATGACCTTTTCCAGTGGGAAAAAACATACATGTTGTGGGAGTATTGGTATTTTATAAGAAGTTCTTCATGTATGCAAATTTGGAATTCACCACTGTAGACACAAATGTGAGACTATTTGACTTCTCTGCGGACTATTCGGCTCCATTTGTACTTTCTGTTGGTTCCTACTGGTATTGATGGATAACAAACAGCACATCTTCTAAAGAAAATGATAGGTGTGTAAAGAGTCTAAGAGAACAATCTGTATCTAATTAAGACTGTCCTCCTGAAGACTCAAATGCATCAAAAAGGCATTAAAAATTAAAACTTCAGGGATTCTGTGGAATCGCAAGTATTATTTATTTCCCCATCACTGGAACTCATTCTCTGTAAGTATAATGGCATTGAAATTGACAATACTGAAAATAGGAAATAAATTTATAGTAATCCTAGTAAAGGGGTGAAGGTCTAAACCAAGATTTAGTGGAGATAGGGAAGGAAGGACAAATTTCAGAGCGTTCAGTGTATAAACTCAGTAGCACTGCCTGGACAGATTCCCAAGGTTTGGTCAGGGCAACTGTGTGGACCAGTAGCTCTGTTCAATATCCCTGTGAGATGGGTGTTTTTCCAAGACACCACAGTTACATTTCCTACTGAACTTCTGAACTGGTTCACTGAATAGATTTTTTGATTGACAATGTTGTTATAAATCAAATTTAGAGCAGTACATGTCATAGAGTAGAAATAAATGAAACTCAGCAAATAAAAGTGTGTAAAGCCAGTAGTGGGGAAATATATATATATATGTGCTGTTGTGTCTATTCTCTTCTTGTCTTTTTATTGAAAAGAACATGCATATGAGGTGGGTAAGATGAATTGGAAGGAGTAAAAGGAAAAAGCAATTGTTATTTAATGGCAAATCAAAATAAATACTAGTAGAAGAAAACTCTGTCTCAGTCAGGATTCATGGGGTTTGAGTTCCTACTCAAAATTAGCAACTGAGTAAGTAGTTCCTACTCAGTTTCGAGTCATTCAAGTCCCAGTTTCTCAATCTGCTCAAGGATGAGAATTATTTCTCTAGCATGTTTCTCAAATTAAAATGAGGTAAAAGATGATAAGCCACTCTGTAAACATTTAAAGTGCTCTGTAATGTAACCTATGAGGATTTAATCTTTCCTGCTCTACCTATAGTACAAACAGTACACCAGTAGCAACTTTGGTAAGACAGACTAACTCTGGTAAGAGTTGGGACTGAAGAACATTTCCTGGCCAGCTCAAGAAAATATTATCATGACCAGTACCAGATCATAGAATAGTTTTGTTGTGCAAGCATAGTCTTGGTAAAAGCATTCAGTGTTATGAGATTGTTTTGCTTTTAATATTCTACCTGGGTGCATCATACAGAATAAACCAACCTTGTGGAACACTAAGCCTTTCTACCACTGAGAAAAAAGATGTGTTTATATGATTAATATCTGCCATAAAAGCTACCTGGAGGAAAATGAGATAGCATACTTTTTTACTTCACACTGACCCAAAGAAGATAAACCAAATTGATTTCAGCACTTTTCAGTGTTTCAGTGGCAACATGGTTATAACAAATTTCATTTTATAAATAAAATGACTTATTATAGAAGAGGGTCAAAAAGAAATCTTTCTCAAAAACATCTTGATAAATTGGTGCATTTGGAATGCAAATGTAACCATATTTTTCTCTACCAATTGAAAATAATGCTATTTAAACAGTCAAATATATGTAAGTATCACGTCCCCTATCCCCACATTAGGGCTTAAAGTTCTCATTTGTCTGATTTCTGAAGCTGATACTGTCACTTCAGACAGTATCAGCTTCAGGTGACTTAGAAACACCATTATATTGGCCCTTCTTTATCCTTTTCAAAGGTGTAACCCAGACATTTTGAGTCTTCAAAAATTAAGCCAGTGGCCAAGCTTATTCACCTATGGTGATTGTAGAACAAATATTCAAGAAAAGAAAAGCATTACTCTTACAAATTCAGACTTTTTTGTGCACAAGTGTTATTTGAAGCCATGTTTTAGATGAAAGTGTTCAAGAATAAAGTGAATTGGATGGCACCTTGGGGGTGGAGAAAAGCAGCAAGCAAAATTTGCTGAGGAAAATGGTTAAAGAAATTCAATTAAAATGACAATAAAATGTGATATTATGAAACACAAGGTAAACTATTTTGAGAAAAGGAGAGTATATAACATTGTCAACTGTTGCAAAGTTCAAAAAAGATGGGGAAAGAAATGAGCCCATTGGATTTGACAATTAGGAGTCATTCCTTAGTGAAGCAGTTGAGGTAAAAGTCTAATTTCATAGCATTCTTTAGTGAAGGGCATAGATGGATAGTAGTGTAAACTAGGGTTTATGTATTCACTAAAATATAATGCAGTCATTAAAATCAATTTTTAAATAAGAGTTCATACAATTAAGCAATACTCATGTTATAATGATAAATGGAAGACATGATACAAAGCTCTAAATAAGACTGGAAGGGAATGTGCTAGAATGCCAGTGGTGCAGCAACCAGATGGGATTATAGCTAATAATTTGTTGTTTTTGTTTTGTATTTATTTTATATTAAAACTTAGTGAATTTTCTATATTATATTTGATACATTTTATTTTTTTATTTTTTTATTATTTGATACATTTTATAATCAAAAAGTTAAAAAAAGTAAAAGTTGGTAAGGAAACAGAGTGCTGTGTTAAGGAATTTGAATAAGAAGGGGAAAAGACAATGATCAACAATAGCGAGAAGGTTTTGTCATAAAAGATTTTATTTGTACTGTCTGGTTTGGGTGGGGATTTTTTTATTTTTAATAAGGTAAATTTGAGTAAGTTTAAATTGTTAGGAAAGAAACTAGTTGCAAGAGTGAAGTTGCACATTTATCAGATGGAGAATGAGTGATGCAGTAACATCCCCAAAGAGAAAGAGGGAAGTACGTGCAGTTAAGAGGACAGAGGAAGGACATTAGGAAGAAAGGACAAGGTCTGTTCTAAATTTGACAAAATAGTGGAGGAGTATTTGCAGAGAACACTAAGCTTTTGATATGGGAGTGAAAAACTGAGGGAGTCATACCCCATTTCCCTAACCTTCCCTATGGTTGTCAACAAGTACAAGAAGTGCTCCTTCTCAGGACAAGAGCTAAGATACAGATGCATGTAGTGAAGGAGGATGATAAAGGTTTCGCAAGCTACTGGAGGAAATAAAAAGAGGAATGTTTCAGGACTATGTCAGATGAATTCCTCATGAAACTGACAGTCTGATTTGATGTTGGGACACATAAATTTGTTGTCACAATTCATGTGACTAGTGATTTTCTCAGCATTCTGAAACTGATGCAGTCTCAGATTCATCACCTGATTGGATTGACTCTAGGTTGAAATTTTGCAGAAAATAGGAAACGAAAAGAGTATAGAAATGATTCTTTCAAGAGAAAAGTAGAAGTGATTCATCATGGTATCTAGGTTTGTTAAGTGGTACCATGACAAAGAGACAAAGAGTTTGGGTAATAATATAATTTATTTCATAAGATTTTATTTATTTATTTATTTATCTATCTATCTATTTTCATAAAATTTTAAAGGGGCATTCTCAAATCCAAGATGTAGCTCTGGGAGCAGATTGTTGAAAATCAAGTCTAAAGCAGCAATATAGTGGAGCTAGTTTGTACCTGCTCAAAGGCAATGATTGCTGCATTTCAGAAATATTGCAAACTGGTAATTGAACATAGCCATCCTTAAAAGTAGAAATATTGAGGGTATTTACATAATGGAAATTGGAAAATGCTAAATACCAAGGCTTTTTTCTTTTGGAAAGATAGTTTAGCAGTACACCACTAAACATAAAGATTGCTTCAAATAAAGAAGATGAAAGAACTTTATTGGACAGAGTATCTCCATGGGTGTTGAAAACATGATCAGTAGATCAAAGGTTGGAAAAGAATAAAAACTCCATAAAGTGGAGGTCAATAATTCAATTTTAAAGAAAAGTCTTTGAGAAATGGATTGAGTTCCCTTAAGACAAAAATAGCAAGTATATTATTAGTAAATGTGATGTTTATCTCACTCAATTTCTGAGCATATACACCCTCTTTGACTTAAATAGTACAGGACAAAACAAATATACTAATATTTTTGGCATTCTATATGTGTTTTTTGTTCACTTGTTCATTTACTATATATATATATATATATATATATATATATATATATATATATATATATGATATCTCATGCAAGGCACTACGTATGGCAAGTAGCAGAGGAACTGAAAGATGTTGACCTCTACTGTCTGGGAATTCTATTCTAACAGGATAGTCACATAATCACATATAAGAGTGACCATAAATTACCCCCAACATGTGATAAGTGCAAAGGAGTTTATACTCATCAATTTGCTTTGAGATTAATCAAAAAGCAAGTGATTGGTTCTCTTCAGGGGTTCATGAAAGCTTGACAGAAGGAACAAGGCTTTTAGAAATGAATAATACTTTCAATGTCCAAGAAATAGTAGAAAAACTACCTCAGGCTGGACAGACATTTGAGTTAAGACAAGAAGTAAAGATGAAAAATAAGTTAGAATAAGTTTGTGTAAGGTAGCCTGCCTCCTGAGAATGGCAGATAAAATAAAAGATGGAAGTGTACAAGGACACTGTCATTGGGTTGATATTAGATTGCCCACTAAAACATTTGGACTTCATCTTGAGGCATAGGGTATAATTCGATAGAACTTTTGACTTACAAAGATCACTCTGTAGAGGAAATATTACAGAGGGAAAGATAGAATGTGTATCAGAGAGAATTCAGTTGTAGTAATAGAAACTATCCTTGCAACTTGAAATAGAAAATAGCTTGGCACAGGGAATTAGATGCTTACAATATCATCTGAAGGACTGGAGGAGGATCCTTCTGTAATACTTAAAATATCACAGTGAAACTGACTTGCAAGAGAAGCTATGAGCTTTCTAACAGTCAGAAAGAAGAATCAGAAGGTGGCTTCTATTTCCAATGCAACTGTTATTTTATAACCACAAAGCTAGTGACCAGGGACTGAGAAGTGAGTATCTCCAGGACTTTACTTAGCAGCAGAATTAAACCATGAAGCAGAACATGGCTGCATCTCACGTGTGCTTTCCAAAGGTGGCAGTACACATGCATCTAATAGGCAGAAACTAAGGTAACTGCAGAAACGTATCTGCAAAGGAGTTTGAGAAACATGGCATTTAGTTTTCTAACCTCAAAACTACAGGGAGCCACACTGGAGAAAGGGGGAAAGAGTAAAGCAGTTCCTGGCATTGAACACAGAGGACTAGACCGAAATCAGTGAGAAGCTTGTGAAGCGGTAGCCCTGGTGAGGCAGTGATGCTGCATCTAGACATTGGCTTAGAGAAAATGGAGTGATGTGGTAAAGGAGGGTATGAATGTGGAAAACATTTTGGAAGAGATTGTTTCTTTATGACTTGCCAAGTAATTAGTTCTGGACAGAGGTAGATGTAGTTTTTGTGCTGCCTAAACCTTATACAATTTGATGAGACTCTATTTTTTTAACTTTTTTTTCTTGTTCAAGTATAGACTCTCCTTAATAAGAAGTATACAAAATTGTCAATAGAAAATTTTATATAAAATTAATATTTATTTCTAATACAATGAATCACAATGAATTATGTTATTATAAGACAAATTTCACAAGTATTACCAAGTCCAGAAAAAGAACATAATATTTTCATTAATTGACACACCTCTATAAGAGTTTTTTCTACAGTTTTTGACTGCAGTTGCTGGGTCACTTCTTCATATAACAAAAATTCTGAAATAACATTTTTGCTAAAAGATGATTCACTCTTACCTAGCACAGTTGATCAAACTTGTTTAAATTGATACTTTAGGAAAGTTTTTTTTGTTTCATAATTCATTTGATAATGCCACATACTTTTTTAATGACTCAACAAATTTGGGGAAACGTTTATGATGTTTTTTCATGTGTGATGTCAAAGCAAAAGTTGTACCCAACAAAGTTAAGCAGTCAAAGAAGACTTTATGCAGGGCCATTGCAATAGGGGAGAGGGGCCGGCCTGAGCTCCACTCCGCTGAAACAAGGGTTGGAATAAGAGAGAGGGAAAGCATTGGAAGATATTAGGGGGAAGGTTTGCCAGTGGGCATGTCCAACATATTGAGTTCAGTTTGTAAATGTCTTTTTCTGTGGTTAGGCCATTTGTGTTTGCTAATTGACACCCATCAAAATTAGTTGCCTACCCTTCCCACAGAGGCTGGGAGATAGGGGTGCTTTCTCTTTAATAATTACATTTCAAAAGGATGGTTTTCAAGTAGTACTTGAGAAAGAACCCCCATTAGTAGTTTATAAAATGGGGAAGAAGCATTTTAAAAGTTCTACATACCAAATGGATGAAGAAAAAACTTACAATTATTAGTTTCCTAAAGAAAATACTCTAGAAATAAAAAAGGAGGTCAGGACCTATAGTTAAGAAGAAGCCTGTCTAGTGTTTAGTCAAACTGAGGGAAACACCAAACTCTCTTGGTCAGTGAATGATAACATCTCAGTTTTTTTCAAGTTTGCCTATGAAGTGACTCCTTAAATGCTCTTTGAATTGATGACATTTATTAATGTATTAATCTGTTTACTATTGATAGCATCATTGTAGTAGAGTTTTATAATATTATGATATCTCTGTTGGTATCAGTATTAATCTAAAAATCAACAAGAATATGATCCACATTAATTAGATTATCAAAAATTATTAAAATAGCTTCTGCTTTATTTCTATTTGAAATGTTCCTGTTCTTCTGATTCAATGATTACTTTTGGTATGATACAAAAAGTAGTTTTCACAATTTGCAGGTCCAGGTCAGAATAATCTCCATCCTTTTTGTGCAACTGTTACAAAAACCTAAGATCATGTGAGCACATGTCCTGGATCCTCCCAGGAAAGCTGGAGCAAGTAGGGGCCCCTAAAGCTTAAGCGTCATTAGCTTCAGGTTAAATCTGCCCTGCTTTCCGACTGGGAAACTGAGAAAGAAAGGGATACAAGAGAGAGGCCGAGAATGGTGCAGAGGTTTTTACACCCCTTCCTTGAAAGAGCTATTCCTTCCACAGTTCCCAAGAGTCTAAGGAGAACTACTAAAAGTGCATTTGTGGGGTCACAACAGCTTCCCCCTACTCAAAATCTCCCCTCTGCCCAGGTGCCAAAATTGGCCCACCAACTGATTTTATATCACTTATGAACTAAGACTGGTTTTCAGACTTTGAAATTGTTAAAACAATCAAAATAAGACTAATATTTTTGACATAAAATTATATGAAATTCAAATTTGTGTTCATAAATAAAACTTTATTGGAAAAAATCAGGCCCATCTGTTTATGTGTTGTCTGTGGGAGCTACTATGCTACAACCCGGAGTTTAATAGTTGTGATGAAGGCCACAAAGCTGAAATATTTATTATCTGGCCCTTTTTAGACAGTTTCCTGTCCCCTGGTCTAGTTCTGCTTATTGACTAATTAAACCTAAATTTCTGATAGCTGCTAATACTTAGTTTCTGAGGTCGTGGCAGGCCCCTTAGGGAAATGTTCTGTAATCACCCAGGCTTTCAGTCTACAAGTCGTACCACGCAGGTAGTAGGCCTCCTCTGCTCTGCAGAGGCCGTCTCACTGTGGTTAACTAGAAACATGGAAGATCAAATTAAATTTCAAACTGTCCTGCTGTTTAAAGGATCTCTATGAAAATTCAATCAGCAGCCCTGTTTTAATTTCACATTATCTGGTACTGTTTGAGATTTCATGACAACTCTGGCAGTTTTCTCCAGTTTTCTATTTTCCTTGATGTAAATTTTCCAGCTAGTTACTGAGGATCTAGGTAGGAACCATATGTGTGATCTGTATCAGTCAGGATTCTGTTCATCTGCATGAAACAGAGACTCAAACAAACTTTATAAGATTTTTCCCATGTAACCTAAATACAGACATAATAAGGAATCAGGGCTATTATAGCAGGATTGTAATTTTTTGAAAGGGTGGTATAGGGTAAAGAGGTATGGGGACTCCTTCTAGCTTCTTGCTCCACTATTCTTACCATTTATTTAGCTTTTCATCTTATAGTCACAGGATGCCTGTTTTACCTTCTAGGATCTAGACTGATTTTAAGGTGGGAAAAAGGAGAAAAACGCAAAGAGCTCATGGGAAACAAAGCCTGACAAAGAATTATGTACCAAACAACAATGGAACAAATACTGTCTGACAAGCACTATTTTAGAATCTTTCCAAGTGGTAATTCATTGATAATATGCTAACTGAGTCCATGTCCTTTAATAAGCTGTATATATCTCATTGGCCAAATGTCCATTTCTAGAGGAAAAGAGGTCTGGGAAGGTGGGCATTTCACATTGGATAGACTTGATTCATGCAGTTCCATTATAAGAAGGGTGGAAGAATGGATATTGGACAGACAACCAGAATAATTGGTCCCAGTGTATATAACAGGGTTAGTGACATGCGCCAGCACATGGTTGACTAGGGTCACGCAGGCTGTCTTAATGACTTGTACCAATCAGCGAAGTCAGATAAAGAGGTCAAAGATATGACATGTCCATTTTCTTTTGCAGTCTTTGAATGACTAACTTTGCTGTGGCCTAAACTGATGATTATAGCAGCTCTTTCACTTTTTTTAAAATTTGATTGAGAGCCACCGAGCCACATGCATGGGAGAATAGGTCAATAAAGGACAGTATAGGTCATGCCCTCCCTGAGAAGGTGTGATGGAAATGGTAAGGAAAAGTCTAAGTTAATCCACTCATCTGTATTTTTCGGTAGCTTTACCGGAGAGTCTAATCTGCCTAACAAGTAGAAAACTTCTGGAAAGCAAGGTTCATTTCTTAGATAAGTTTATTGCCTCTATAAGGGTTAACACAGAGGCAATATTCAAACTTTGTTCACTGATGTGTAAACCTGATGAAGGCAGTTTGTTTAGAAAATTGAAGTTTTAACTTAGGAACAATTCATCAACTCAATTAATATTCAGCTCACTTTATCAAGATCAGTGACTTCAAGTGATAAGAATTATATACCCCATAAATCCACCTTGTATGTGAAAATACTAGGAAAAGTTTCCACTTTTGCCAGTATCTTCAAAGTGCAGTTTGGTATACACAGAATATTAATGCAGGCAGAGATATTTACTGTCATTTACTCGTGTGTGTGTGTGTGTGTGTGTGTGTGTGTGTACACACACACTTTGGATTAGTAATCTGAGACCCAAGATGGTGAAACTATCTACCTATAAAGTTTGTGTGTGACTTTGATATTTTTACTTTATCCAATTTATTTAATCCACAGAACTTTATCCTTATGTTTATTAGCAAAACTTCTTATTCTTATCATCTTTAAATTCCTCTATGAAGAGGTCAGTTCTACACTAATAAGCATCAGAGGAAGCATCAGTATTTTTTTTGCCTGATATTTTATACATTTTTAGCACAAAATTGTAAACATAAGTAAAGGCAATAGATCCTTTCAGATTATGAAATCTGCACTCGTTACCAAATGAAAATGGTTTTTGAAATTGTTTTTTTGAAAAACAAGAGCTGTTCCTACTTCCATGGGAGAGAGAAATGTTTTAAAAACTGTAATTTATTTCTGGGCAGGTGGGCTGGTGTGCGGGGGTAGAGACACAGTTATATTTTCTCTTCCTGACTCATATTGCTGTGAATCAGTACAGTGGCAATTCAGTTGCCTGGACTCTTTCTACAGTACATAATTCTCTGGATGCTCTCTCATTCATTACTGAGAGGCAGTGTGATTTATTGGAAAGAATGTGAGTTTGGTGTCAAAGAGACTTTGGTTTGAATCACTGCTGTGTCACATAGCAGCTCTACAATCTTGCAGAAATCGCTGATATTTCTGAACCTTGCTTTCTATAAAATGGGGACAATAACTGATAGAATTGTTGTATGAACTACATTTAAAGTGACCATTTATTTTCATTTTCCTATTTTGTGTTTTCTTTGTACAGAGGGAAAAATTCATAAAACTACTAGACCAGTTGCACAACTCTTTAAGAATTGACCTATCAAAGTATAGGGTATGTACAAAATTATTGTACTTGGCTCAGATAATTTCTTGTCATAATGTAAAAGAAGTATTCATTGTGTAATGGAAAAAAAATTCTGAGTATGGGGTCTCATTTTCTGTCACACTGGAATTGCCCACCAAATCAGCAAGCCTATGTCCTGTGTTCAGGTACCTTGCCCCACATAAGCCTACAATACCATGTGCATGTATGTAGCTTAATTTTATAATTTTTTAATAACTGTCAGATCAAGTGGCTCACAGCTAATTTATGAAGTACATATGTGGCCCAGTCCTCATCTTGAAAGCTCACCCCTTATTACTGAGATATTTCCCCAGCTTTTCAGATTCCTATGGAGACTTGCTAATCAACATACTCCTAGATCAGTAAGCATGCTTTCTTAAAGCTGTTCAGAGTTTATTGTCAACAGTTTTACACTTCACTTCCAGATGAAACACGCACAAATATATCCATGCATATCTGTGCAAATCCACACATATAATTTTAATTACAAATTTTATTTATCAAAAAATCTATCATAATAATGATTCCATTCTTAACAGTTTACCCTAAACATCTTTTTATATCTGCATACATGTATTTCCCCTCTATTCATTTTTTAGTCTTTTATTGATAGCTATCTTAATTGCATATTTCTGGAAACTTTTAATACCAAATTTTGTCAAACTTGCTTTTTACATTCGAACTGGGGCCAACACTAGGAGAAGAGAACTGGTGTGCCAGGCGATAAAACACCTGGGGCAGAAGGTGTTTTGAGCTCACTCGTTTGCCATCACTTAGACCCCAGCTGTCCTCCAGTTCATGAACAGCGAGAAGTTACCTGTGATTTTCCAGATGGCCATTTAAAAAGCCAACCTGATGACATCTCCTTTTCTACATGACATGTCTCACCAAATCACACTAAGGGAAACTTTTTCTTAAAATCCACAATACTTCAAGGGGAGACTATGCAGTACAGTCTTATTTTTGTAACTTTATAAAATTTACTCGTGATTAAAAGTAAATGTAGCACATGGAAAAGTTCCCAAAGTATTTTTTTAAAAAATTACCCATCTTGAGAAAATTATAAAAGTATTTTCAAAAATATGTTGTCTTGCCTTCTTAATGGCAAAACTATTTTATAACAAAGAATAACAATAACAAGGCATTAATAATATTGTTTTGTGTATTTTATTGTATTATGGGAATAAATAGAAGGGTATACCTTCCCAAGACTAAGAAGACAATATTTTTGAATTTTTTACTTTCTGTAATGTTTTATCATAAAAATATTGTAAGACTACTATAGGGATATTTTAAAATTTTTACACTGCTTACTTTCCATTCTTGTTCACAAAAAAAACTAGTTTTAGTTTATTTTCCCCCCAGAGCCTTAATGCTGATAATTTGCACATTCTTTTGTTTCCTAATTGATCAGGAAAACTTTCCTGCCAGCAATGCTGAGAGGCTGCAAGACCTGAAATCAACTGTGGATCTGCTAACAAGTATCACCTTTTTTAGGATGAAGGTAACTTATTTTATTTCTGTCACTGACTTAGTGTGATATAACACCTCTATGTCCTGGTAAAACTGGTTTTACCTTTCTTTCTTTTTAATTGAAGGACAATTGATTTATAGTATTATAATAGTTTTGGATGGACAACTTAGTGTTTCAATATTTATGTACATTACAAAGTGATCACCATGATAAGTCTAATTTCTTTTTGTCACCATCCAATAACTACAGTATTTTTATTATATTTTCTATACCATTTATTACTTCACTGTGATTATTCATATTGTAGCTAGAAATTCGTATTCTTAAAACCCCTTTAGCCCTTTCACCCATTTCCCCACACCTGTCTCTGGCAACCACCAGTTGTTTCTCTGTATCTATAGGTCTGCTCCTGTTTTGTTTTGGTTGTTCATTTGTTTCTGTTTTTGTTTTTTGTTTCACACATAAGGGGAATCATATGGTATTTGTCTTTCTCTGTCTTATTTTACTCAGTGTAATACCCTCAAGTTCCATCCATGTTTTTGAAAATGGCAAGATTTTATTCTTTTTATGGCTGAGTGATACTTTATTATGTGTGTATGTATTACATCTTCTTTATTCATCTATCCGTGGAAATATAGGTTGCTTCAATATCTTGGCTATTATAAACAATGCCATAGTGAACACAGACCTGCATATTTTTATCAAATTAGTGGGTTTTGTTCCTTCAGATAAATTTCCAAAAGTGGGATTGCTGGGTCATATGGTAGTTCTATTTTCAATGTTATCAAGGAAACTCCATACTATTTTTCATAATGGCTACACCAGTTTACATTTCTACCAACAGTGCATAAGCATTCCTTTTCTTTACATCAGTACTTGTTATTTTCTGTCTTTTTGACAATAACCATTCTGACAGGTGGGAGGTGGCACCTCATTGTGGTTCTGATTCGAATCTCCCTGATACTTAGTGAGGTCCAGCACCTTTTCATGTGCCCGTTGGCCTTCTGTGTGTCTTCACCAGAAAACTGTCCACTCAAGTGCTCCCCCTATTTTCTAGTTAGATTGTTTATTTTTTTATATTGAGTTGTATGAGTTTGTATATATTTTTAATATTAACACCACATCAAATCAATATTTTGCAAATATTGTCTCTCATTCAGTAAGTTGCCTTTTTATTTTGTTGATGGTTCCTTTTGCTGTTCAAAAACTTTTTAGACTTTCCCCATCTCTTGATCAGTAATGTCCAGCCTCAGCAATTAATCTGCAGTGCCTTCTGAGTTAAATAAGTCTTCCAATAGAAGGTGTGTTGAAAAGGAATTATCCTAGACACAAGATATTCTGATACATTTGGCTCAAATGTAGTTTTAAATTAAACCTATTTTAAATAAAGCTCTCTAGTAAGTGAACATGGCACTTACAAAAAAGAAAATCCCTAAGAGTGTTAAATGGAAATGGCATTTACTTCTTAGTTTATTTTTAACTCAGATGTCTTTTCTTGGAAAGAGCTGACTTTTCTTGGAAAGAGCTGACTCTTTAAGTTTACCCCAATTATGGTCACTTTCATTTTCAGTATTGGCAATGTCTACATAAGAGTATATTTGATTGCTTAAACTATTAATAGACAGTATTTAACTATTAGCTACCAAGCTATGCAGGCATTTCTTTTAGATATATTTCCTCTGCTTTAACAGCAAGTTCTCTGCAATAATAATTTGGCTAGCAGGACAAGTCATGTAAAAATTTCCCAAATCTACTTAGCAGGACTTGGGCTAAAATTTTTGCTCTTAGAAAGACAGTTTGATGATGATATTCAGAAAATTCTGGTACGGAAAAAAATAGAAAATGGAAATAAGTTTTTCTTTTCAGTTGCCCATAATTTTTTCACTAGAAGCACTAAAAATGGTAATTTATAATATGAGAGTCAGTAAACATACCTATATATATCAACAATCCCTTAGATTCTCTAAAGTTCAATTAAAATTCATTTGGTTTAAAATCAGTTACATTAGATGACTGGAATAAATAGAATTTATGTCAGTTTTGATCTTCTGATAGCAGCTGCTTAAACAGAGTGTACAGACTGATGGTGGGACCCACCTTTATTATTTTTTATTGTATTTTTCCATTATCATTTATCTCCCTTATACACCCTTCCCCCCATAATCACCACACTGCTGTCAATGTCCATGAGTCCTTTTTCTTCTTTCCTTAATCCCTCTGCCCCCAATCTCCTCCCCACCCAACTAGCTGCCATTCTCTTTCTGTCTATGAGTCTATCTCTGTTTTACTTATTAGTTAAGTTTGTTCATTAGATTCCTCATATGAGTGAAATCATATGGTATTTCTCTTTCTCTGAATGACTTATTTCACTTAGCATAATGTTCTCCAGGTCCATGCATGCTGTAGCAAAGGGTAAAATTTTGTTCTTTTTTTTTTTTTTTTACTGCTGAGTAGTATTCCATTGTGTAAATGTCCCATAGTTATTTTATCTACTTATCTACTGATGGACAGTTGGGCTGCTTCCATATCTTGGCAATTGTAAATAACACTGCAACGAACCTAGGAGTGCTTATGTTCTTTGAATTAGTGTTTTGGGTTCTTTCAGCTATATTCCCAGAAGTGGGATCACTGGATGGAAAGGTAGATCCATTTTCAATTTTTCGAGTTTTCTCTATACTGCCTTCACAGTGACTGCACCAATCTGCATTCCCATGAACAGTGCATAGGGTTCCCCTTTCCTCATATTCTGGCCATCACTTATTTTGGATTTATTGATGATAACCATTCTGACAAGTTAGAGGTGATATCTTATTGTGGTTTTAATTTACATTTCTCTGATTAGTGATGTTGAGCACTTTTTCATATGTCTATTAACCATCTGTATATATTCTTTGGAGACTTGTCTATTCAGGTCCTTTGCCCATTTTTTAAATTGGATTGTTTGGGTTTGGGTGTTAAGTTTTATAAGTTCTTTATAAATTTTAGATATTAACCCCTTATCAGATGTATTGGTGAATATGTAGGTTGTCTTTTTATTTTGTTGATTGTTTCCTTTACTGTGAAAAATTTTTTAGTTTGATGAAGTCCATTTCTTATTTGTTTCCCTTGCCTGAGGAGACATATCAGATAAAATATTGCTATCAGCAATGTCTGAAATTTTACTACGTATGTTTTCTTTTAGGATTTGTATGGCTTTGGTTTTAACAGTTAAGTCTTTAATCCATTTTGAATTTAGCCTTGTGCATGATATAATAAGGTGATCAAGCTTAATTGTTTTACACATATCTGTCCAATTTTTCCAACACCATTTATTGAATAACAGAAACCCACTGCATTTTTATGTGCCAATAATGAACTATCATAAAGGGAAATTAAGAAAGAATTCCATTCATAAAGAATAAAATACCTAGGAATAAATCTAACCAAGGTTGTAAGAGACATGTACTTGGAAAATTATAAGACACTGAAGAAAGAAATAAAGAAGATACAAATAAGTGGAAGCACATACCATATTCATGGATAGAAAAATTAACATCATTAAATTGTCCATAACACACAAAGCAATCTATATATTCAATTAAATGTCTATCAAGATCCAATGATATATTTCACAGAACTAGAACAAATATTTCAAAAATTTATATGAACCCACAAAAGGCCCCATATAGAACAGTGATCCTGAGAAAGAAGGACAAAGTTGGAGGAATCATACTACCTAATATCAAACTAGACCATAAAACCATAGTAATCAAAACAGTGCAGTACTATCATAAAAACAAACAAATAGATCAATGGAACAGAAAAGAGATCCCAGAAATAAATCCACACCTTTATAGTCAATTAATATTCAACAGAGGAAGCAAGCACATACAATGGGCTAAAGATATATTTTAGTATAAACACCAGTGTTCACTTTCCTTGGGTAAATACATTATAGTTACCAAATAAACATACTTGATAAATGTACGTTTAACTTTATAAGAAATAGCAAACTGTTTTTCAAAGCAGTTGTACAGTTCCACATTCCCAGCAACAATGTGTGAGAATTCTACTTCCAGTTGCTCCGAATCTGATAGTGAGGCTCTTGATACTTGGTATTTTCCACAGTTTTGATTTTTTCTTTTTTCTTTTTTAGTGATTCTAATAGCAGTGAAGTATCTTATTGTGATCTTAATTTTCTCAGTTAATGTTACTGATCATTCTTTCTTGGTCTGATTTGCCATCCGGGTTTATTTTATAAACATTCTGTTGAAATATTTTTGCCTAGTTTTCATTATATTTTATCTTACCCTTGAGTATTAAGAATTGTTTATATACTCTAGATACAAGTCTGTTGTCAGTTACATTACTTGCTAATATTTTCTCCCTGTCCTTTGCCTTTTCATTTTTAAACAGAAAAAGGTTTTAATTTTGATGAAATCTACTTTGTCATTTTTTTCCAGTGGTTGTCCATATTTATTTGGGTATACTTCTGGACTCTGTGTACTGTCAGTATTTTCACCATTAGCATACTGTCTTGATTTCTGTAGCTTTATAGCAAATCATGCATGGCGAGTCCTCTACCTTTTTTCCTTCTTTTCCAGAACTGTTTAGGTGATATTAGTTCTTGGAATTTTGATTGGGAATGCATTAAATCTATACATCAATTTGGAGAGAACTGAAATTTAACAATATTAGATTTTCAAATAACCCTTATTTTTTTAACCTTCTTCAATCAGACTTTTATCTCATCACTTTACCAAATGATCTTCTCAAATCACCAATGAGCATTATTTTGCTAAATCTAATGGTAAATTTTGATCTTCATGCTATAGTGTTCAGTATTATTTAACATATTTGATCAATTCTTTCTCTAGGAAACTCTTTATTTTCTAGATTTCCTATTGCTTAGTTTTCCTCCTAGCTCATTGGCTGCTCTTTTCTGGTTTTTACTGCTTTTTTTCTGTTGTCACTGCTTCATTCTATCTCATTTGCCTGATGCCATAGGGCTAGAATTGCCCAGGCATTTCTACTCTCTAGACTCATTTATCCAGCCATCTAGTTGATCTCTACTTGTATGCATAACCAGCTTGCTTCTCAGTCTTAACCTGTCTGAAACTGAGCTACTGATCTCCCAAGCACAGCTTTGCCTATCTAAATTGAGGCCACAACCACAGTACCAGTTACTCAGCTTAAAACCTTGGGGTCCTGACTCCTCCCTTTCTCTCATATTAGTTATACAATGTAAGCAAATCCTGCTCTTCCTTCTGAAATTAACCCAAATATGGTTTCTTATAACAGTCAGCTCCTTGCTTACCACTATAGTTCAAGCACTATCTTTTCTTGACTTGCTTATGGCACTATTCATATCACTGGTCACTTTACTTTTTCCATAGCACACCTTAAAGCAGCATAAGGGAACTTTTAAGAAGATAAGTAAGGTCATTTTGCTCTTCTACTCAAACAGCCTAATTTCTTCCCGCTTTGCTCAAAGTTAAGGTTCTTCCAACAGTATGTATGTGGGTTTTTTTGCTGGCTCCATGCTCTTACTTCTCTGAGTTCAGGTACTGTTGCTGTCCTCTATATTAATCTACTCCACTGAAATACTTCTATCCTCTCTTCTCTGTTTTATTTTTATTTTCAACATGCATCATCATATAATATATTTTATGCTTTATTTTGTTTTTTATTTACTAGAATTTAGCTCCACAAGGAAAGGGATTTTTTGTTTCTTTTGTTCATTGCAGTATAACCATTATCTGGCATATAATAGATGATATATGTTTGTCAAATGATTGAATGAAATAAATGAATGAATAATACAATTAGTCACTTTAAGTGTTACTATTTGAATATTTATGACAATGAACTTTTTCACTGAGTAGTCACCTCAGAAAGTGAAAGTGGACAATTGCACATATAAAACATTTCCAAGACCACATTTTTCTGAACATAGAAAAATCAACTAAAAGCATTTGTTGAAATTGTTTGAGTTGTTTATACTGGATCGCAATATTCTGCTTTTCAAGTTAAGAAAATAATTTGTCTGCCAGGTTCTGGAGCTGCAAAACCCCCCAAAGGCCAGCCTGGTGGTAAAGGACTGTGTCAGAGCTTGCCTGGATTCTACGTACAAGTATATTTTTGACAATTGCCATGAGCTCTATTCCCAGCTAATAGACCCGGTAAGAAGAAACATGTGTCTTTTCTACTTCTAATGTCCATTTCCATTAGTTCAGAATGATAGTAAATGGGAAAGTATTTTCACTTAATTTCACAGTTACTGGTGGTTTTGAGATTTTTTTATATATTTTCTTTACATTTGGATGTCACTTTTATATTCTTGAAATAATTCACTCCTCACAATAATGTTATGTTGTAAAGGTGGACATTACTATTCAAATTTTTCAGATGAGAAGTCAGTTCTAGAATTAAGTGATTTTCTCAAAGTCACATAGTAGGCAAGTGGCAGATTTGGGAACAGATTTAGGATTCTAACTCCTGCTCCTATGTTCTTCCCTAATTCACACTGCCTCCCTTATCCTTTAGCTCATACAGTGATAGTTGGAGAAATTTTTATAGAGTGAAATGGTGAATTTGTTATTAAGAAATATTTCAAAATTTATTAATTATTAAGCAATAATTTATTAAGAAATACTTCAAAAACATAGAAAGTAAATCAAACATGCATATGTTTACCATTTAGGTGGCCAAATTTTAATATTTAGCAATATTTGCTCTGCTTTTTACTGTTTAAAAGTATTAAATTTTATATATAAAATGGCATTTTACTTTGCACTTCTTCCAAATTTTATTCCCCTCTCTTCTTCCTCCTTCAGAGATGAATACTATTTAATATTGGTGTTTGAGCATCCTTTTCACATATGCTCAATGACTACTTCAGTTCTACTTTTTTGTGAATTGCCCATTAATCATTTCCTGATTTTTCTCTTGGCTTCCTTGTATTTTACTTATCAATTTGTAGAAAATTCTGAAATATATTCTGAATATTAATTGTTTGTTGGTTATGTTATTTCATATATTATTTCCCTCTTTATATTCAATGTGTCTTTTGGTTGCATAGAAGTTTTCTAATGCATGCTATGATTTATATATTGCTATTACTTGTATAAAACTGCTGTTCAGGGGTGGCTTTTTAACATGTATCTATTGCCTACTTCCCTGAAGAATGCAGTTTTCCCTGTGGAATTGTCAGGTTACCTGTGGAATTGTCAATTACCTGTGGAATTTCCAGGTTAATTGAATGGGGCACATTCTATAAAGCCTATGTAAGATGAAGGTGAGTAGGACTCTTTCAAGCTGGGTTTCAAGATAAGTTTCTTATGGTATTGAATCTTTCTGTGGTCACTGATTCCTTAGCCTAACAGGAGAAAAAATTAAGGCCTGATGATTGTCGTTGCAGAGGCAAAGCAATATATAACCACATATTATTCGTAACTTTAGCTGTCATTCCTCCTAGATGTGCGCTAGCTTAGAAACTTAGTTCTCTGAGATTCCTAGCGATTACATTGCGTCTCACTTATACTCTCCCAATTGGGTGGCTTTCAAGTAGCTTTCCTTGATCTGTTTTCTACTCTCCATCTTCCTCCCAAAAAGATTTTTAAATGCCTCTGCATTGTCACATCATCTTTATCTTACCTAAAATATAAAATTGAAACTTTTATTATACCATATAAGTTATCCATACATAATTTTATTATCAATCTTGCCAGAGCTTACCAGTCCCAGTTTCCTACTCCTTGCAACTCCAAACCCTCTCATGGGCCCTAAAGTCTATTATTTCCATGGATTGACCATCCTCTTTTAAATCCATGCATTTATATGTCCTGTTCTATATTCCTAAAATGTTCTCCCAATCTCTGCCTTCATTAAAATCCAGCTTAAATATAACCATATTCTACTAATGCACACTCAGTGAATGAAGAAGGTAAATCAAGGTAGAATAGCATATCTTACTTAGTGCCTTTCTAATATAATAATTATTAATAATAATAATGGTTTTATTTATATAAAATATAAAAATATGGGAGTTCCCACAAAGTGAACATGCCCTTAACAAAAAGTAAATAAATTGTTACATCAAAACAAATGTAATATAGTTTTAATATTTGTTGACTTGGCTTTCAAAAAAAGATACATAATTTGCTAACCAACTTGTATTCTTTATAGGTAAAAAGATCTATAGATTTTATATGAAATCTTGATAGTTCTGGGACTATTTGGAGCTAAGCTTTACACTTAAGAAAAAGATTTTTTTCATAAAAATTGTTATTATTTGGAATTCTAAAGGAATTTACCCATTGGTTCTGATTGGTTTAGGAAACTAATACTTCCAAGAGCCCTTCTAAAACCATCTCAGAATAATTTTAATGATTAAGGCTCATTTCTCCTCAGCTGACTCCAACTTCATTCTCCTGAGAGCGGAAGCAAATGTCCTTTTTTTCTTTTACCTCACACCATATTGGAATTGCTCTCAAATTCCAATGATGGTATCTTCAAAATTAAATATCTTCACAATACATTAAAAATCTGAGCACTTTTCACTAGCTCCACACTTCCAGTCTGGTATGAGCCACCTTTATTGCTCACTTGGATTACTACATAAAGTCCCGAGAGATCTCAGTGCTTCCAGCCTACCACCTTACATCTGTTCTCAGCAGAGCAGCGAGAATGAACCATTTAAAAAGTCAGCCCTGGCCAGGTAGCTGAGTTGGTTAGAGCAGCATCCTGAATCACCAAAGTTGTGGTTTAATCCCCTGTCAGGGCACACACAAGAGTTAACCAATGAAAGCATATGCAAGTGGAACACCTCGATGTTTCTCTTTCTCTCTCTCTCTCTCTCTCTTTCCAAAATCAGTAATTAAAAAATTTGTAAGTCAGACCATGTCACAGAATGTTCTAAAGTCCTTTCATTTCAGTCAAATTTAAAGTCCTTACAATGGCCTATAAGAAACAGGACTTGCCCCTCATTATACCTTCCACCCCACTTACTCTCTTACTCTATCGTTTGCATATGTCACCCCGTGAGTGGAGAGCTGTGCAAGAGTTTACCCACAGGAAAGCAGCATGAACAATGCTGTACTCCTGGTACTATGACAGTGCCTGCATCACAGTAGATGCTCAAAAGAGCATTGGTTGAGTGAAGTGAATAAATGAATAAACAATAATTTTCTCAAACCATAAGCATATACGTATTTTTGGCCTGTTGTAAACAAGACTGAAGGAAGTACTCTGTTCTGTGGCAGACTCCCAGTCCTTGCCTAAAGCCTCTTGCAGTTGTACTGGGTCATGCTGCAGGGTTCAGGGAGACGACATGTGGGAGCAGTTGATGAAAGCCTCATCCAGTCTGGACCTGTCAAAGCATCCTCCAGCTCCCTTCTGTTTCAGTAAGCTGGAAGGACTCACATTCCAGATGATATAGCTCCCAGATGGAGCAGGGCTATCCAGCCAGTTCTAGACTTTGGATATTTAAGAAATAATCCATTACTGAATTATTTCACTGAGATATGGAAATTTGTTACCACAGCAACAAAATTTGGCTTATTTTGACTAATAGACATCTAAATCCATTTCCAGCCTGCCACCTTACTTATATCTAGTTAATATATATTTATGTTTATATGACCATCCTATCTATAACTCCATTCATTCATGGGACTATGTCCAAACTCTTTTCCATTATCCAAAAGTCCTCCAAGATCAGAGCTCTGATTATCTTTTCTTATTTCAACCGCATTTTCACCTATACCCTATGATTCAGCACACTAAACTTGCTGATGTCTTTGTCAGCATTGTCTTTAGCTTCCTAGAGTTGCTTCACATCCCCAATTCCCCTCATGGCTAGCTCTAGCTTTTCTGAACTGTTCTTGAGAAAGCCTTAAGGGCCTCTCCTATTTGAATTAAGTGTTTTGGCTCTCAGTGCTCATAATACTCTGATATGTCACCACCAAGTGCACTTATCATGCTGAGTTTATGAGGCACATAATATATTATCTATTTGGTCTATCTTTCCCAGTAGGCTGTCAGTTTCAGCTCTGTAACCCCAATGTTAATGCTGTGCCTAACACAGAATTAAGTTGATATTATAATTAATTAAAAACAAAGTTTATAAAAACAGCATTATGTTACTTATTCATTTAGTCTTATTCAACAACCCCACTTCCAAGACTGTAATCTAGAACTTGATCTCTGATATTGAAACTTGAATTTAAAATCTAGCTTTATGGCTTATTAGTTTTGTGGCATTGGATGAGCTACTTGACCTCTTCTTACATCATTTTCTTTATTAGGACTTTTTTTTTTATATTTATGCTACTTCTGCTTTATCTAAGTTTTTCTAGATTATTTAATGCCTGAAACAAAAAAAACTAAAATAAAATAAAATAAGAAGAATTTTAGGGTTGTTAGACACAGCATAATTCTGATTATTCAAATGAGGAAGCATACTTTCCCAAAGGGGTTTTGAAGAGCCAGATGAAAATAGTACTTGGAATATAAATGGAAATTAGATCTGACAGAGAAGTCAAAATAACGCAGTTAGAAGAACAGAATAGACATGTGGTCTCTAGAGGCTGGCTGCACACTTGCGGAGGAGCATTTACCATCTCAGTGAGGATGTATGTGATGGATCTCTTGCGGGAAGATACCTGAGAAATCAAACTATAAACTAGACTAACGTTGTTACAGTTATATTTTGTTCATTAATATTCAGCCTAAAATCTTCTCATAAGCTTATTACTTTTTGTGTGTCCATTTTATAAATTACCTCTTCTTATGCCAATTTTTAAAAAACATTATCTTTCTTTGGTTAATATTCTGCCATTTCTTAGTCCTTCGTCAGCTTTTGACATAAAGATACTACACAACCCATCAACATTCTGTGTTTTTGCCACAGTGTATGTTTATGAGAAAATCTCAATTTTAATGTAATCAAATTGATCACTTCTTTTAATTTAAAATTTGTGCTTTGGCATTTTAAACAGTCTTTCCTTCCCATTCCACAAATAAAGGGTCTCTTTGTGTAGCCTTAATGAAATGGGTGTGTTCTAGCTGAGTAATAATCACTATCAGTTAAGGTCATCCAACTAGTTTTCCTTGGTGTTATTTTGTGTTCCTAAAGCAATCTTCAGATTTCAGGTTTTCTTTTTATATAATCTTCCAGGAGAGGATAAAACAAAATAGTTTAAAGTCTATTTGCTTGTTTTTTATTTTAAAAAACTATCATTTTTCCCCTAAGGTGTCCTCAGAATCTACACTAGTGCCTAGCATTAATAGCACTGAATATCTGTCTGTCTTTCCATCCATCTGTCCACCTGTCAACCCATCCATCTCTCTTTTCATTTATCCATTCATCCATCCATGGAAAATGACATATTTTGTTTAGAGTCTCTTTGTTTCCTTCCCAAATCAAATTCCCTTGTTTCTTACCTCTGAGTCAATCTCTATTATGAATTTGATATTAGCTTTCTGGTTCATCTGTATGTACATTCATTATATATGTCTATTATCCATTTGTGGTATTGTCTGTATCTCTGTAAATCTCTCACATACTACATTGTAGAAACATGTAGTACAGTGGTATGGTTACATGTGCTAACTCTAGAACCAGACTGCCTAAATGCTATTTGGTAGATTTGAAATTTTTAAAGCTCAATATTCCTTTTTGAGAACCTATGTTGATACAGTTAGGTACAGGTGTTTTTATTATTATTTTTTACAGCTATGTCTCACATTTTTACACCACAATTTACATATCAACTCCAATGTCTCACTTTTACAAATAATAGTGCAATGAATATGTTTGAGATGGAAGTGATATGTGCAACTTCCATTCTGTGCTCTTAGAAAACAGAAGAATGCTCTCTTTTCCTCTACTCTTCCATTTCTACTAGAAATAATATAAACTTGCCATCTAGTATCATGTAGTCAAAAGCACCCTCTATTTTTGAATGTGTGTTAGAATGTCCTTTTACTTGTGTAATTCCCACAATAAACACTGAGTATACCCAGTGTAAACACTGAGTATAATGAGAGCAGAAACTCTATTTGTTTTAGTATTGAATTTACAGCATAAAACAGTGTGCCTCATATACAATAACAGAAATCAATAAATACTTGCTTACTTAGTGGAACTTTGATATAAAAACATGTCTTCTTAGATATATTTTCAATATCGACATACAATATTGTGTTAGTTTCAGGGACACAGCATAGTGGTTAAACATTTATATACCTTACAAAGTGACCACCTCGAGAAGTCCAGGTATCCGTTGGCACCACCCATAGTTATTACAATATTGTTGACTATATTCTCTATGCTGTACTTTACATCTCTGTGACTATTTTTACAGCTGGCAATTTTTACTTCTTAATCTCTTCAACTTTTTCACCCATCACCCCAACCCCCCCTCATCTAATAACCATTGTTTTGTTCTCTGTATCTATGAGTTTATTTCTATTTTATTTGTTCATTTATTTTGTTTTGTTTAAGATTTCACATATAAGTGAAATCATATGGTGTTTGTCTGTCTCTGACTTGATTTATCTGATATAATGCATCCATGTTGTTTCAAATGGTAAGATTTCATCCTTTTTTATGACTAATATTACATTGTATATATGTACTACATCTTCTTTATTCATTTATTGTTGGACACAGGTTGCTTTCATATCTTACCTACTATAAATAATGCTGTAATGAACATGGAGGTCCATATATCTTTTCTAATCAGTGTTTTAGATTTTTTCAAATAAATACCCAGAAGTGGAATTGCTTAATCACACAGTGATTTTGTTTCTTATGTTTTGGAAACCTCCATATGGCTTTTTAATAGTGGCTATATTATGGGAGAAACTTGGTTCTTCTTGCTGACACAGTGAAGAATTACAAATCAGTAAGTCTATTAGTATGTAAATAGGGTTAATTGGTGATATGTTCTCATGGAAGAGTACGGGCCTTGCCAAGGTGGAGGTATAAGGCAAGAACATCAGTTCCTTTGTCTTGAGGACTCACATAGTTGGTGGGTTGGGGGTGAAAAAGTTACATATTGATTGATGAGTAAAAGTGGCACCAGCTTCCCCCCGAGGGATACATGACTACCCAAATGTAAGTATATGTGGGGATCTATTAGCCTGAATCCTTATCTTGCTCCAGACCCCATTTGTTCACCTTGTAAAACAGATATGTGACAAGAGGCAGTTAACCAAAGTTGAAGCAGTTACCCAAAGTTATTTATGGGCTCTTTGGGCAAGCACTAGGGATTCCCTCATAAAACAGAGGTAGGCAATTAAGCAAAGTTGTTTTATGGACTTCTTCTTTGGGTAGTGTGGACCCCCCAGCCCCCTTCTAGACCTTGGGATGAATGTATAGTTTCAAAGGCTTTCTTTCCCAGATTATAGAAATGATACATACAGAATTTCAAGGGCTCCCCTCCTTCCAGTGCTAGCATGGTGTTTCTTATGATGTTAGAACACCTGGCAATATTATCAGGCCAGGCTCAGGACTGCTGAGTTAGTGGGTGAGACATATCTCCCTCCTGCTCCCTGCCTTGGTTTACTATCTATCCTACCTAACAGCTGCACCAATTTTCATTCCCACCAAGAGTGTAGAAGAGTTCCCTTTTCTATACATCCTCACCAATACTTACTCTTATCTTTTTGATAATAGCCATCCAACAGGTGTGAAGTTGTATGTCACTGTAATTTCCCTAATGATTAGTGATATTATGATATTGAACATCTTTTCATGTACCTGTTGGCCTTTTGTATGTCTTTGGGAAAATATCTGGGCAGATCAAATGTCTTGGAGGAGTTTCCTCATGTAGAACATGAACCTTATTGTGCAGCTTTGCTACCTAAGATGTCTCTCAAACCTAGAGAGCTTTGGTTTGTCTCTCAAACATTTGAGATTGTCCAAGCGGCCTATTTTATTTTTAATATTTCCCAGTTGTCCAGGGTATGACAAGACCTGTCAGTGCCCCAAATATGGGAATCTCACTCGGCAGCCAGTTTCAGACTGATAGGAAGCCAGGCCCCCAGGCAGAAGCTTTTAAAGGATGCAAGTAATATACAGTCCTGTGGGGCCACAGTCACAAGCCCTGCTGGCCTCCAAACTAGGTGATCTGGAGGTGTCCCCCAGGGACAACTGTGAATATTGGGCTGCAGACAAGTGTATGAGGTGCTCTCTGAGATGCCTGAGGTGGGAGTGAGCATACAGGTGGCCTCCCCTGGCCCAAGTTCACAGAGAGCGTTTGGTGGCCCTCCAGAGTGTGACAGACATGAAGCCTCCTCTCAGGCCAAAGCCCCCAAACAAGTAGATATTAATACTTATTTATCACAAGTAATTTATTTTAATAGAAAATGTGATGGAAATATTGTTTTCAAGAATGATTTATCACAAGTTTAGAAATAAAAGTTAAGTATGAGTTATAGCATATAATTAAATCAACCAATAACATTTTTGCAGTTTCCCTTTTCTTTCTGAAATACAGTCTAAAGAACTATTTAAAAACCTTGTTTTCTTATAGTATGTAATAGGTCTATTTATAAGTTGTTTTCATGAAATATTAAATTTCAAAACGGTTGTCAAGTTCAGCTTTAGGAACAAAATGATTTACTGTATTTTCTATTTTAACCTCATTACCTGAAATCCTAAAAAAAAAGTTAATTTTTAGTAGTACATATTTTTACATAGCTTTGTACACAAATAAATATTTTAAAAAGAGAAAGCAGAATTAAGAGGTTTTATCAAGCCCCTATACTTTAAAACAAAACAAAACAAACATCAAGCCTCCAAAAATAGATAAATTGCAGATGTAAACTTTTTAGGAGAGACAGAGAGATAATCACTGAGAAAGCAGGCGGGGGTGAGAATGCAATCTAACAGGCAAACAAATGCTCTCATCCTTTTGGTAAACTATTCTGTGCTTAACATATAAAGTCCCTTTGTTCTTGGAATAGCATTTTCTTACAAAATACATTTTTCCATTTTTAAAAAAATAATAATGTTTGTCTTTCCTTGATTATCATCAAAAGCCATGTAGGCCTGACTATGCTGATTGTGGTATTGACTAAAGACATCTGATTGTATTTGCTTTAAAAAAGGACTAAAGGGATTCTGTATTTAATCAGTATGCAATCTAGATTATTTTCTTAATCAATTTAAATATCCAATATCCAATATTATGTGAAAACGTAGTGGTGGTAGTGGTAGATACTCGTATGCTAGGAAATACAGCCATCACTGAGCTAGGGAAGCACCAAGGATGAATTTTTCTTTACCACACCATTATCTCTACATGTAGGGTGATTTTAAGCCCCCTAAATTTGCCAGTCCATGCAATAAGTACTTGTGTGCTTCCTCTTGCATGTAAGGGGTTAGGCTAGATGCTAGGTATACCAGAATAAATAACTCAAAGCCTTGCTTTCAAAGGGTTCACAAAGTGTACTCACAGATTGCAGCCTCAACACCATCTGGGAACTTGCTAAAAATGCACATCAGAGGCTCCCCTGACCCCCAAGGAGTTACTGAATTGGAAACTCTGAGGGTAGGGTCCAGCAATCTGTGTTTTAGCAAGCCCTACAGGTGATCCTAATGCACACTTGTGTTTGAAAATCACTGATCTACTACTGCACAACTCAGACAAGTAAAGGGGCAATTACAATACAGTGAGGAAAGTGCTCTGAGAGAGAAGGGGACAGTGTGTTGTGAGAGCATATAGAAAGCTCAAGTAATGCCCTGTGGGGGGCCAGGGGTCAAGGAAGGCTTTCAGAAAGAAGTGACTTCTAAGATATAAAGGATAAGTAAGAGTAAAGCATGTGAGGAATATTAAGAAAAAGAAAGATGGGGCATGGTAAGGGACAAAGGCAAAAGAGTGTTACCAGTGAAGGAATGTTCCGCATATGCACAGCTCAGAGGTATAGAGGGTTTCAGCCCTCTCAGAACTGGCAGCTGCAGCAACGTGACAGACCAGCCTCAGTGTTGAGCTGATCATGAGGCTTAATTAAGGGTGAGGCATGTCACAAATCATTTGCTAATAATAATAGTGAGAGCAGTAGGGGCTACAAATAGTTTCCATTCACTGGTGATAGATAAGGCCAAAGAGGAAAGCAATGCTTTGTAAGCCAAGCTAAGGAGTTGGAATTTATGCTGAAGAAATCATAAAGCCACTGAGAATTTTAAGTAGGAGCACGGCATAGTCAGATTTGTGTTTTATAAAGGTGGGTCTGGCTGCAGAACAGAGAATTAATTACAGGGGGTGAGACTAGAAGTAAGAAGAGCAGCTAAAAGACTATTTGGGTAATATGGCCTGAGTTATATTTTGTAATAGAACTTAACATGTTCTTGCTAAAACAATTTATTTACAAAAATTTGTTCTAGGTCTTTAGCACATGTTGTGTAAGAATAATGCATACAGAAAAATTAAAGTCTTATCTCTTCAGTAGTGGGTTCCAATTTGAGGATTCTGGACAACTGTATATGTGTGTAGAAACTAAGAGAAAATCACAGGCTATTTTCACCATATTAAATGGTCCAACAAGAATCATACATTTGTTTAAAAGCAAATTGAAAATTCATGTTTCTTTCATTTTGGCTAAAGTTAGATCAACTCAGTATAGATATGCTTGTGATTTGATGCTGATTAGAAACTCCAGTTTGACCTTTACATATCACTGGAGAACAAAAATGTAAGAAAATTAGTTTTTTGCTTAACTGATGCAGTATGGAAGAAAACAAAATATGATTCATGAGAAAAAACTAAATATGTGCACTTGATATTTAGAGATAACAAACCATGACCTATTCTATCATGTGATGTTGCTGGATTCAAGTGAGTTAGGTGGCTACTCGAACATTACGCACAAAACTGACCTGAAATGAAAAGAAAAATTAAATTACATGAAAACTGTTCATTTGTGAAACAGAGAACATATATTATTTGTAAGTGATTACCTGCAGGGCCGCTGTGAGATGGCGGACATCAGCATCCAGGAAAGCCCCACCTTCTTCGTATTTGAGCTGCGCCCTGTTCAACAGTTATTTTTTCTTAAGGGCAGGGAGCCTACTGGGGCTTAATTTTGTTCACACTTAAATTCAGTTCCTCTTGTCTTCTGAGTAGCAGATGCTTTTGCAATTTGATTGAGCTGATGACAGTTTGTACTTTTAGTGAGGGACTGGAAGAATTTAGTTTAATAATTAATTTTTAATGGGAACAAACTCATATGAATATAAATAGAAAGTCTAAAACCTTTATGGAAAAAGAGGTATCCTATCTGAGCTTTGCCTCAGACACTAGCAGCGTAATATGCCACTGATTGTACTTACTATGTTCCTCATTAAATGACTTAATGGACCTTATTCAATAGAATTTGTGTCTAGAAAGTGCTGGCAACACACTCATCTAGTGATTGATTCTCACTGATCATTAGTGTGTAAACTAGAAAACCATGAATGAGTCAAATTGTGGCAGTCTAGAAGGACTTTTGGCTGGACATTAGAACAATCCAACTGAGTCATAACTGCTAGGCAGGCAGCTACATTTCCATATTAGATGCTGACTCTAGTACTGTGTCTGGAACAACAGTCTCATTGAGTTGCAAAAGATCTAGCCACTGAGATGAAGCAGCCCCACAGTCATTCTAATTTTGACAGCCTTTCCTCCTGCCCAGCAGAGGTGACTCCATCCAGAGAGTTAAACTAGTTGCTGTCAGACCAGCAGAGCTGCAGAACTGCCCAGAACCCTGGGCTATTTTAATGTTCCTCTTACTCCTCACCTGTCTCCACTCTGTTCCTGATTTCACTGGATGCAGTGATGTCACTGAGATTGTTTCATCTGCATTCTTCCCCTCTGACCGGCTGACCTGCAAGAGCTAAGCTCACCACTGTCCACTGGAAGACTCCCATCATCTTCACAGTTCCTTGAGGAACAGCAAGTCTCTTGTTACTGCCCACACACCCTGCACTGAAGTAATCTTCCTTTTTACTTGCCCAAATTTATTTTATATTTGCAAGATAGCCTTTGGAATCTGGGATCGCAAGGAAATCCAGTTGATCTACAAAATTTCATAAGTCAGCTATGCGTCCTGAGAAACTTAAGCCTTTCTGGTCAGCACCTGTGTGACAGTATTCCTAGTGAAACTGGAAACGCCGGCATTTGTGCGCCTGTCACCAACCAGACCCAATAAGCAGAGACAGGGATTGGATCTTTATGGGTGGTTTATTCAGATGGCCACTGATCTGAGAAGAGGGTGGGTTTGTACCCTAACACACCATCCGACATTTCCTTTCAAGCCAGCCTTTTTTATAACGGGGCAAACAGGTAGGTAAGGGGTCTGGAATTCAGGAAAGAGGTTAATTAGATATAAGCTGCAGTCTGGCAATTCCCTAACATCCTTTTATCCACTGACTGATCATTTTCTTTATCTGTGTCCTGTGTCCTGTTTCCTGGGTGATTTTCCTTATCTGTGTCCTGGGCAGTGGACTGTCTCTCCCTGGATCACAATGGCTGGGATACCACCTTAAGTGCTATGGTCTCTTCTGGAGCACAAAGGTCAATCGCTTGTGATCTCCTGGAGTCAGGATAGGCCATACCTTCAGCTCCTGAAACAACAGCTTTTACATGCATTAATTACTAGGCTTATTAACTATGACCTTAAACCAAAATTTTCCCACTCTTAATTCCCCCATTATAGGTCCCCCACTTGTTCTGTGCCTCCCCAACACTTGACCCCCAGAAGCAGCCCCATTTTTGTAAATATTGTAGAAACATATCAAAACTATATGTCCCCTCAACCTATCCATATTCTTCAGTTATAAAAATTTCATAGGATTTTTTTAAGGAAATAGAAAATATATCAGTTTCAATTCCACATTTTGAAGATATTTAAAATTATGTTAACATTTTTGACCTTTGCAGCACTTTAAGTAAAAGTGTTTTAGGAAGAATTTGTTAAGTTGTTCCATTGAAGAAAAGCAATTTGGGACATTGCCTACATGTGTTAATTCATTTGCTATTGTTATTAATGGCTCCCTTTAAAATCAAGCATCTCTCCTCAGATACAAAGACCTTATTTTTATTTTAAAATCACTTTATGAAGTAATATTATGATAATATTTTATTATTATTCTATTATTCAGAATTAATTACTGATGTTTCATCTACATATAATTTTGTTGATATACCTACCTGCTATAAAACAGATTTTACTTTATAATATGGCAAAATACAATAAAGAAGCTGACAGCTTAGTGTACTTATGTTTAGCCCTTCCAGATTTACTTATGGCTTTGCAGACGTGGATTTTAATCATGCTTTGTATTTTTCCTGAGATTCATTTTCCAGCCCAAAATCAGATTCATGGGATAAAAAGCATTCTTATCTGAAAACATTATATTTTATTAATATGCACACAGACACAGACATATCCATACCAGTAACTGTAGTATCTTGTTTTGCTATCTTGGTTCAGTGAGGTTTCTGTACTGACATTATAAATGTTCTCTTAATTCTTTTGAAAATGCTTAACTGTTTGACCCAGGATTCTGGCAATAATTGTAATTCAAGCTTGCTAAAAGAAACTGGTCTGACAATGATGAAAAGAAGAAATCTCTGTGAAATTTCTATTAACCATCATCTTGAAAACAGATGGTGCTTGACTATAGCAATGTGCCAACAGGGTTCTAACACTGTTATCTTCTCATGTCATCAAATCTCAGAAGTGAAAAGTGACATTTATGCATAGGTTTAACTATGCATAAAATCAGCTGTTAATGACATGAAAGTTATTCATTTAATCTATTTATATTAAAAGTCTATTTATAATAAAACTTTTTCTTAAAAGTTATCAGAACAGAAGATATCAACAAAACATGATGTATGTCAACTCCCACATACCTTATAGTCTAAGCAAACCCAAGAGTTCCTCCCAAATATGGCTCTCATTTTCCTCCTGTCTTGCTTTTTTTTATGTAGCTCTCCTACTACTGTATTCACTTTTCCAAACCCTACCTATCCCTAAAGGCTCAATTTAAATACCACTTTTTTAATAAAGACTTCTTTCCTGATAGCTCTAACACTAAATAATTTCTCCCTACTCTTAACACCTATTTGGAAATTTATTCCACTTCCTACTGTTATTTTTGCAAGTCTTAGCTCTTTAGAGGAAAGAAGGCCCTTTAGAGGAAAGATTGAAGCTATTACATACATAAGAACTCATTTCTTCCTCTTCCCTCACTTATACTCAGTGCCCTGCACAGGATATCTGCTTAACAAATACTAATATAACCAATCAACTCAAAATCAATATTTAAAAGTTTCTAGAGGGAAAATGCAAATGGTTCAACAAATTATAGCCATTGTGGCTAGAACAATCGAGGAACAAAATTTTATTTAAATTTAACTGGGTATGTTTGGCTGGTGGCTACCATATTGGAAAACACAGGTCTGGAATTCAGAGCAACTGTTGAAATTCACACTGTGCTATAAAACTATAGCTGGGCAAGGACCAGGGTCCACTAGAATAAAACCCCTGAATTGGGCAAGTACAATGTTGTCTTTTAAATTTTACACTCATGGCATCTCACTTGCTTTAACCAAGTCCCAGCCCTGCATTTCAGTGACTATTAACAAGATTTTCTCACCATGACACTTTGCCTCATGTTGTCAGACCCCTCAAAAGGCACAGTTGGCACTGGGACACCGTTACTTTACATTCAAGAACCATGTCATCTATGGAATGGATTTTTCACATATCTAAGAATTGGCCTTTCCGCTATAATGGAAAGGAAGACATGTTTTCTCTTACCCCATCCCTTCCCCACTTTTGTTGGTAACTTCTTAAATATTAGACCTTCTTTCTATAATTAATGATGTCTACTTTTTGAAGTGACTCCTAGTGCTTTCTTTATATTTTCACTTCTAATAAAATTGGGTTTAAATAGTGAATAAGCGGTATGACCAAATCAGTTGGTATTTATGTTTCCTAAGCTTCTGTTCCTCTCTCTGCTCCACAACATGGTGATATAACACCTAATTCATGTTTATTTTCTTAATAATTACTTAATGAGTGCCTTCTATATGCCTAGAATTTACACCAAATGAAGATAATTTATCCTGCAAGAAAGATTTGGCCTTTTGTTACACATAGTACATCTAGGTCAATAATTAAGTGAGCAATTGTCATAAGTGTCTAAAATATGCTGCAAAGCACCAGTTTTAGTAACTGAAACAGAGTATGTGCTTGCTCAGTACTGCTTTCAGTATTATTCTTTTGATTATTAAGGTTGAGGAGTACATAGAGGATGAATAAATCAGTATAACTTTAAATACTATGTTAAACAACTGTAGATTCATTTCACTATAGTTTATATATATAGTTTATACATAGTTTTACTACATAGTAAAACTATATGTATAGTTTATTTATATAGTTTATATAAACTATATATGTAGTTTACATAGTTCTATAGTTAATAAAGGAAGAACCATTAGAATCATCTCTTCTATAAAGAAATGATTTGTTTAAATATACTTTATAAGGACCTCCCAGCACTACAAATGAAGAAAAAATAACAAATTTTGCCTGGTCACCACTATTAATAAAGTTGAAGAGCTTCATGTTTTTATATCCACAAGTAAATTGCAGAAATAGATTTTGTACATTAAAGGATTGTTAGCCAGAGAAAAGTTGACTTTTCAATGTTGGTGTCTAGTTAAATGGTAAGGTATTACATTTTTATTTTAATGTTAGTAGTTTTGGACTGCCATTATTTGGTGTGAGGTTAATTTGGAAATTTTCCTCCCTCAACAAAATATTGCTTTACTGAAACCTTGTTCTTCCTCTGCTTGCTAATTGTGATCTAGGATAACAGCCACATTTACAACTAAACTGGTAATTGACTATTTAGATCACTGTTCCCTATGCCATACTAAACTCATAAGTAATGATTCAGGCATTAATCAGAAGCCATACAATTTTTAAAATGCACCACAAATTTTACGTTTACCCAATAAATTAATAAATCCAGAAGGAATGTCTATGTGAGTACTATCACCTGTAAAATTTAAGATAGAATATGAAGAAACACAGCCTCTTTTTGTTTATTTGCAAATTAGTAATCTATTTGGAAAGATCCTTAGATTCCCCTTTTCTATTTCTTTTGTTTATGACAATTTTACAGATTTATTGTTTTACTAGTGAGTAGATAAACAATGATGAAAAGCAGCACTCAGATTAGTTGATTCACATGCCTAAAAGGGGAAATAAAGAGAACAAGAGGTGAGGACCCATCTGTGCTCTTCTAGTTATGCATCTTACCATTTCCGACCACTTTCCAGAAAAGTGAGTGTTGATCGTATTGGAATCTTTGGGTTAGTCAGAGAGTCTCACTTAGTGCTGGCTATGTTCTTTCCTTGTGGCTTTTTTGGGAGGAAGGTAAAAAATGATAGGCAACAATGTTCTTATGAGCTCATTGGTTGTACCCACTACCAGTTGTTGAGTTTTTCTGCGCCACGATCGCTGACGTGTTGTGCCACTGCTACGAGCTAACACTCGACATTTCTGTAACTCTTAGTATTTGCTCGGTGCCACATTAAGTAGCTTATCTTTCTCTACACACAGATTAAAACAACAAAAACAAAACAAACAAAGAAAATGTATGGTGGCTTGCTGCACCTATTCAGTAAGTGATGGAAGCGAACAGATTCATTCTGTTTACTGACCACATTTATTTTTTTAATTTATTTTAATTGTTCTTGTACAATTTTCTGTCTTTTACTCCCATCCCAACCCACCGCTCCAGCCCTCCCCACCTCCCTCCCATTTCCAACCCCCTAGTTTTTATCCATGTGTCCTTTATACTTGTTCCTGTAAACCATTTAGCATGGCTGGTGAACACTGAGAAACAGTCAGTTTTAGAAAAGCAAGGCCCTATAGATTGTCTGTGTTTGCGAAGTCTGACATAAATTGTGGAGACTTAATGACTCTCAAGAGATTTAGTTTGCTACATAAAAATCAATAAATTACTTATAATGAAACATTTAGGCATACAGATAAAGTTTGCTTACGTATCATTAAGTCTAGAGAAGAACAGGACTTGAAATCTTTACAGCTTCTTTTAACTCTTAAGTTCTCTGACTCTGAACAACCTGACAGTTATATGGCATCATGACAACATCTGAGGTACTTTCCTCGATGCTAATCCTCCACAAATTTCCCCTGACTGCATCTTGACTTTCTGTCTACTTTGGACAACACAGGAATGTGTTTTCTAGTTGATCATTTTGATTCGTAAGCTGACATCTTGTCGTGTTTTTATTTATAGACTTCAGATACTTAAAGAAGGCATCCCAAAGACTATTTACAACTTTCTCGCTTTTGGTTTTTAATAAGAGTCTCCACCTTAGCACGTGGATAAGGTGTAAGCATCTAAACTTTTCATAGGTATAAAAAATCTAAAATTTGAAAAAAACATTGACATAAGCTTAAAAATTAAAATATCAATCTCCATTAAAATGTAAAATTTCACTAATCCTCATTTTCCTTGTAATGATTGTCAAGCATTTGAAGGTAATACAGTTGTTTTTATTATCTAGTATTGTGTGATAAACATGTAACATATTTGGGATCAAGTGGTGGTAGGCAAAAATCTGTAAGGGCTTCAAGGAGATTGTTAGTGAAATCAGAAGACTCGTTGCTGAGCACAGCAGCTGAACTGTCTGTTCTTCTCCACACAGACCTCTCTATGGGGCTATTTAGACATCCTCACAGCTTAGTAGCTGGAATTTAAGGGCAACTGGTACAAATAACAGGCATTGAGAGTTGCCATTCTCTTAAAACCTCAGCCTAGAAAGAGACATATGTCACTTCTACCATATCTTATTGATCAAAGTCACCCATATTCAAGGGAGGAAAATATAGACATACCTCTTAATGGAAGAATCACCAAAGACTTTGTAGCCATCTTTAGTCCTCCACAATAGTCTAGCTGTATACTGCAGGAAAAGCGGAAACGGATTTGGTGAACAACTGTCTGGTTTCCGCCACAATGTGTTTTAGCTTTTAAAGGAGCTCCCGCGTGTTTAATGGGTATGAAGTTACAGTTATGCAACATAAATAAGTTCTAGAGATCTGCTGTGCAGCATAGTGCTTAGCATTAACAGTGTTGTGTTGTGCATTTAAAAATTTGTTAAGAGTGTAGATCTTGTATTAAATTCTTACCACAGGGGTGGGGAGGGGCAGTAGGAAAGCAAAGGGACCCAAGGACACTTTGGGGTGTGATGGATAGGTTTATTACCTAGTTTTGGTGGTGGCACTATGGATGTATGTGCATCTCCAGTCTCATCAAACTGTATACATTAAATATACACAGGTTTTGTGTATCAATTGTACCTCAATAAAGTTGTAAAAAAACAACCCAATAATCATATATTTTTAATCAATATCCTGTCAGGTGCTCAAAACTTACAGATTGTGTTTTTATGTCTACTAATTTAGTTATAGGCATATAATCATAGAGAGCATATGAAAAAGAAATTCAGGACCTGTGGTCATTTTTTTAGATACAGTATAGGCAAGGAAATCATGTACACCTCTAAATGTTTGGAGATTTGTAGCATTTGGTCGGATCTGATATTTAACATTTTTTTCTTATGTTGTGCTCAAGACTTCTCTTGAAAATTTTATTCACAAATACAGGCTTTATTTTCTTGACCACACAAGATAAATCCAATTTATCTTCTAATCTCTTTCTCTACCACACCCATTATGTATTTACATCAGCTGTCCTGATACTCCTGAGTTCAGTCTAAGGACTATTAGTTCTTTTAAAGATGTGATATCTTAAATGGATATAAATGACTGCTAGATGTAAAAAGAAAAGGTCAAAACTATTAGTTGATCCATTAAAATAGTAATGTTTTATATTCAAAAACCTTTCTTATGCATCTCTCTTTGAAATCTAGCAAAAACCTTGCAAATTACAGAGCATATGCTATAAATTTAATAAAAGGTGAGGATTCACCTACTGTGATAATATGATAATAAATGTCTCTTATTTAAGATATTCAACTTATATGCTTTGCAAGAATTATCAGAAACGTAGGATTAGGTATGTATATTTCTATTTCAATATTAGGTATCCAAAGTTGAAGAAATCAATTCCTTCGAGTTATGGTAAGCTGAGAACAGAATGTTAAGTTTCTGATTCTATGTTTAATTATTATTTTTCTATTATACTATGTTATTAAGTAATTTGTATATTTAAAGCCCACATTCAGAGTTATGACAATTTATAGTTATGGAGATTATATATATATAATATACTTACATATATATGTATATACATCGCTTAACCATTGACAGTCTCTTCATATTCAAGGAACGATTTAGTGCTGCTAAAACTATTTAGAGCAGGGGCCTCCAACCTTTTGGCATGTCTGTGCCACAATGGAAGAACTGTCTTGGGCTGCACATTAAATATACTGCAATACATAATCACATAAAAATCTCATAATATTTTAAGTAAATTTGCAATTTTGCATTGGGCCGCATTCACAGCCATCCTAGGCTGCATGCAGCTCATGGGCCGCAGATTAAACACCCCTGATAGAGTGTCCAAACACTTTAAAATGCACCTGGGCATTGTCCAGATTCCTCACTTACTGAAGCTGAAAGGGTCGAGTAAAGATTCTTTAAGTATTTTGCTGTAATAAAAGTGAAATATTCTAATATATGGATTTTAAATGCCAGTTATACAATAATCATAGCAATCAGAGAATATCTGCCCCAGTGTCCTGAAAAGGCAAAGGTAGCACAACTTTATCTGTGATGAAATTAAACTCAAATGTATGCATGGCATACCCAGAATACTAAGGGCTATTCGTTAAGTTCAAGCTCATTAGAGAATCCAGGCATCAGTCTCATCCAGCCAAGCTTCCACAAATCTCTCCCCAAAGGTTAAGTGACTTACTACATGTCAGTAAAATTTGGTGGGTGAATAAGACATCTCTGACAGTGGCATTAAAGATTAATAATGGGAAAAATGAATAGTGAAAAACACCTTTCTTTGTAGCTAAATCAAAGGTGTTAAACTTGCAAATGGTCCAAGTAAGCCATGGACTGAACATTACCAGAGGCAAAAAATTAAAAAAAGAAGTAACAGGAAATATTGGCACCACTTTAAAAAAGGGTACCTTATTTATACAAGGCCTTAACATACATAAGGAGATTTCTTTGGTCATTGATGAAAAATGAAGATGATTCCATTTAGCAATAGCTCTCACACTCTTTAGGAGGAGGGGTCATAAACCCTATTGATCTGTAACTTAATTTTCTTCTGTATGCCTTGCAAATGAAATCCAATTCTGTATTCTTCTATTTATCTGAAGTAATTTTTCTTTTAGTTTAGGGGAAGGGAGGAGGTAAAATGAAATAGGTTTTAAAATAAAATAAATTGACATTAACATTTCAAGGTCTGACCTTTATGACTATACGTAAACTTGGATGGACCACTGGTCAGCCTCATTTTCCTCATTGGTAGAATGTGTGAATTGTAATAAGCATTGTCTGTAGTCTTTCAGTCTTACAGCATGATTAAACAGCAAAGGAAAGAAGTGGAGCATTGTGGGTAGGTCTATGAGCTCCTGGCAAAAGTTGAGAAGAGAGACATAAAGATTTGCATTTACTTATGATTTGATTTTAACTTCCATAGTTCTTCCTCTTGTCTTGCCTGCAGATAGTCTCCTCATGCCAGGCCCTGGAATTTGGCCCAGTTGTCACCAGACAGGTGCTGTGCCTTAGACTGGCCCTGCCCCTGCATGGTCAGAGAACTTCAGGCTCTTGACTTGCACAGGAAAGAATACTAGAATGAGTCTGAGTGAGAGTCCAACTGAGAGCAGAAGTAAGTTTTATTTGGGTAGAGATGAAGAGGCTAGGACATGCTGCTGTGCTAGAAGCAAATGTACACGTTGAAGTGGACATGGGCTCACCAGAGAGTGAGTTGCACCCTGGGTCAGTCAGTTCTTGGGATTTTATGTGCTTCCAAAGATAGGTTGCTCCTGAACTTTGCAGCACTGAATTCAGTCTTTGCCTCCTAGTTGGGAGGGGATCTTTTTCCTAATGTGGTCCACTCCAGCAGCGGCATGGTGTTTCACCCACCTTGGCCCCCCTTCTCCTTGTGGTGTCAGTTTTCATTTAATGATGGTATAATGAACTTTGGGGTTGGTCTCTGGTGTCAATTTTTTCTCCAACTTGGACTGATAGTTTTTTAGCCAGTCCGTGTTGTTGTCGTTGGCTTCTGGGACTAGCCCAGAGTCTCCTGCTATAAGTGTTTCCTTTTGCTCAGGCCTGGAGTTGGGGGCCCTGGTGAGAGGACCTAGCAGCTTATTGGTCTGAGGCGTCCTCTTTTACTTCCTCATTCCACCCTGTTGGGAGTTTTCCCTAACTTCTCTCTATCTTGCCTCCCAACAGTCTTTGTCTGAGTTGTAGAACTCCCTGGCATGGAGATCAAGTTGCTCACAAAAAGTTCATACAGCTTAAAAAAACCTGTTTCTCCTCTGTGATTCTCTTCCTCTTCTTTGTGGAAGCCTCCGTGAAATCCTTCCATATCCTGCTTCTTTTTAACTTCCTGTCTACACCTTCACACCTTGATCAGAGACTCATACCATTTTGCCTAAGTGTAATCAGTAGAACAAAATTTAGCCTCTGAAATTACCAAGATAAGCAATTTTGGTAAAGTCACTATGGACACTACAATATCCTGATGGTTTTGTATTTGGGCAAGCAGACTAAGGAGTCTGTGAAGAGCTCAGAGCTGCACTCTCTAGATCTTCTTATTATGTTCATGTCTGACCATTCATACTGGCTAAAACTGAGTGGAATTAAACTAACACTAGTTGGGAGAAACATGAAGGGGCTGTGGTGATATGAACAGTAAGGATTAACTAATAACTTTAGTAGGAACTTTTGGGACAATAGGTTACCGTGTCAGTTAGGAAAGCTCTGAAACTGGGGGTGGGGCACCACACTGATTGTGCCTACAGCTCTCAGACGGCCAGTGAGTACAGAGAAGTTGTGTCAGTCTCAAGAATTTAGGAAGTCTGTATGGATTTTATATAAGCATCAATAACTTTATTCTCTGAAAGCTTTTCTTCCCATTCCAGATCCAACTCAGAATAAAAATCAGCTCAGTATTATTAGTGGGAAGTAATGGTTGTAATGTATCTATAACCTATATAACCAAGTCTTAGAGTTGAGAATATAAACAAAAAAAAAGTATTTTTAAGTGTGGGTCTACATGCTCGTTTTCAGTTAAGCAGCTGGCTGGGAATTAAGGTAACTCAGTTTATCTCTGAAATGAGAGTTTTAATATTTGGCTTTGATATTTGGAGATGAGCAAAGGCCACCCAAATAAGAACAAACAGGCTAATTGTTCAGGTCCTGCTGTAACAAGGAAGGCAGCCAACAATACTTTTATTTGGCAGACTCAAAGGCAGAAAAGTGGGAAAGCTTTATGGTAGAGAGCAGGGAAGGCATCAGGCCTGAAATGATTGGACCTGTTTGCATGGGGAAACTGGGAGTCAGCTCATGAGAAGGGCATCCTATGTGGTTGGATTGAGGAGCATATTTGGCTTGCTGTGGTTGATGTCAAGTTGAAAGTGAGGACAAAATCTAAGGAAACTGTTGGATTAACCAGTTGCTGACCATTCCCCACTGACTACTGCAGAGCTGTGGTTTGGCTTCCCAAACTAGTTTCTGCAAAGATTGTGGGTCAGATTTCTGGCATTTGTGTTCTGTCCACTGTTCATTTGTATATCCAGTCTTCAAGTTTTGTTGTGAGGATTGAATACAAAACAAGTTGAAAAGATGCCTCTGTTGCTGCTTTGGAGGTGGTGGAAGTATTATTAGACTGTTAAGGGAAGGCAGCAGTGTCTGGGAGAGAGCACCAAGAAGGATAGCTCCACTGACATCATTTAAGTTCCACCTGGTTGCCCTGGGCTACAGGAAGGACACCTAGAGAAATTCTGTCTGGTCCCGTCTGGGTATAGGGCAGCATAAATATCCTTTCTTCTCCTAGCTGAAAAACTGTCCACATCACCCTTCACAGGGATCTCAGATCTGCTGAGCATCTAAAACTTTATGATCTGCTTCTAAAACTATTGATAGAGTTTCCATTTTTCTAACCTGTTGGACTGCCATGGCTAAGATTTCCTTATCTCAGAAATGTGAGGAGGTATATAGCCAACTCAGAGTCAAAGGAAGTTGCAAACATATATGAGATACCTAGCTAACAATTAATATCACTTTATTGTCCCAGTCTTTCTTTGTTATATTTTAAGCTTATTTCTTGTTAAATATTCAGGTGCATGTCTTTTTATTTTATTTTGTCTTTAGAGCCACAGTGTCCTGATTTTCCAAATTTCTAGCATTTATAAACTTTGTTGTCAAAATTTCAATCATTGCTTGCCTGCCTTGAACCAAAATTATCTTCCTATGAACATTGTAGCAGTCACCTACTTATATATGCATAAATTCCGTAAGTTATTTTTAGAGATAACAACAGCTTCATTAGCTTACCTAAGGAATCATTTTCCCTGGCTCTTCTAGACCTCAGCGCTAGAGGACTTCCCCTAATCTCTATTCCTGCCTCCCACTCCCGCAGTCTAAATACCTAAATGCCATTTCTGTCTTTCTGCCTTTCTTACTCCCTGCCCTGTCTAGATCCATTTCTCCACTTTCCCTTCTATTTTCCTTCTTTATTCTGCTGGACCAAAATAAATATTTGTTCCAGCACTTCAACCCTTCTTGTCAAACACTCCAATCTGTCTCCTTCCCTACTTTCATTGCACTCCAGTAGCAAATCCACGCTCTGTCTTCTTGACATTTAAATCCAGTGATGGAGGGAACTCACGAGGATCCCGAGCAGTGCTCAGGGAGCCACTCTCAGCAAAGCTCCCAAGCCACCTGGCAGTGCCACTATGGGTTCAACTCAAGGCTCTCTCCTATTGCTGGAAGGACCTGTTTCAAACCTTTGCTACTTACCTCTGCTCTTCTCTCTAGATGGAAATTCCTAGCACTTTTATCATCTGACTCCAAGGAAAACATGTTTTTCACTTATATTTGAGGCTAGTCCTCCCACATACATGCTAGATCCCGTTCTCTCCATTTCAACAAAGGCTTAATTTCCCCCATCTTTTTAATAAAATGCCTCTTTTTAATAAAATTGTATTCTTTCTCTTTGTTAGAATTTTTCCCAAGCTTTTGCCTCTAGCCTCTCTTTGAGTAATCTTATTTACTCCATAATTTCAGCTACCATTTATACCCTGGATTTTTTTTTAATCTATATCAATAATTCAGAATGCTTTTGAACTCCAGACAAACCTACTCAATTACATTCTGAGCAGTTCCACTTGGTTTCTCTCTTTTCTTTCTCACCAACTAGGCAATGAGTTGCATCAATTTTACTTGATTCTTTTATAAATTTAATTTTATTAAACTTACTGCTACTGCCAAGTCATTTAAAAAACATAATTAAAAACTTCCATGTTTGAAATCATTTAATGGGCCTTATCAAGTTTGATTTAAATGCAAATTCTTTAACATGAAACAAACATTGCTTCAGGGTTTGATAGCATCTATCTCCAGAGCCTTTTTCCCCAAAGTATTTTCAGAGGCTCGTTTATTCTGTGGAAAATTTTACAAGGTGGGGTTGTCTAAAAGAGGAGGGGAGTAGAGGGTTTATCAAGTGCAAATACATTTGAGAAACTAGTGTTCTAATGTTAGTTCTCAGAGCAGTGGTCCTCAGTCTAGTCCTTGCACTCACAGCAGCAGAATTATTTGAGGCTTCGTTGTGTATGCATATTCTCGAGCCTCACACTAGACCTACTGCATCAGGAACTCTGCTGATAGGGTTTACCAGTCTGTCATTTAGCAAGCCTTCCCAGTGATACTGATACACACTGAAGCCTGAGAAGAACCATCTTAGAGAATTGCTGTGCATATTAACATAATACTCAAAGAAGTCTGGAAATAACTTATTTAACTTTACCTTATCAAGATCGTGTAACCTTATATTATTAGAAAATCTCCAAGTATGTATGTCATGTGCTTTCACATTTAAATGTGCATCTTTGTACTCCTTTACTAAATATCTCCCACAAACTTTGGCTGGCCGCTTTTTAGAGGACAGTTTCAAAATTACATATGAATGTCACAGAAGTGTAGCAATTCTAAGAGTGTTGCATAAGTCTCACTGCCCTGAAGATATCATCTATTATTTCAACTCTTGTTTTTTTGCACATAATAGTTCTCTCTATATGTTGAGCTCTTCTTGATATCTTCATATTTTCTTATTTGAAATTATGAAGGTAGAGTGTACATTTTATCAGCATGTCTGTACAAGATCTTTTTTTGTAGGAAAGTATTCTTTGTAAACATGCCTATTGGATGCTTTATTCAGCTGACTCTGGCCACTTTCCACTTTCAAAAAATCCTCTCCTCATTACAGTGTCATGGATTTTCTTTCAACTTTCTTTCCTCAATAATCTATTAATAAAGTATATTTTAGTCACTGTAATAATGATAACCATAATTAATGATCTACTAAGTCATAGTTTTATAGGTTTATTGGATTTTTTGTTATTACATTTATAATTATGTTATGTTTGTTTATTATGTAAATATATTATAAAATATAGTTTTATTATGAGTATTCATTTAAAAGGGTTTCAGTACATATTAATGTATTAATTAGTTTTTAAAACTCCTACTACCATTATCTTAATTTTTTTAACCATGAGGTTAAATGCCCTAGCCAACTTCTAGGAGATTAATAAAGTCTTACTTAGAAAAATTTAATTCTAAATAAACCAGGTATAGATTTTAATATACATCATTGTACCCCATGATTTTGAACATACAGTCTGTTGAAATGCTCTAATAAAACAGGAAAATTGATTTATGACATCACTGTGTGATATGTAAAAATTTAATGATTCCGCATTCCATTTGGCTCATTATGATGCAGCATAGAGAATGTGATGCAAAAAAAGTGGTGCTATCTGTAATCCTCTAATTTCATAAAAAAAGAGTCATGGAGGTATAATATATGACAGCTGAGGGGCTTTGGGATTAATTCATATTCAACCTCATACTTTAGTCTTTCTTCCTTTCCATATCACTCTTTGTGGTGTGATGATAAGTGACTGTGACGTTAAATATATCATCTATAGTCATTTTCTCTCCTTTAATCATATTACTTGAAATAAGTTAGACATATAGTTTGGCTACGTGCACATCCTGATGATTAATGATAGCATTCTAATGTAGTCCACTGTCACCATCAGGACTGATTTCATTTACAACCTTCACAACTCACCAGACTCTCCAAATCTGAACACATCACAGAGATGAAATTTTATTGAACTCATGTAATGAGTAAATGATTGCATTATTGTGGCAATAATAAAGTCCTGCTCATAAAAGAAAGATACATTGTAATAGAAAATGGAACTTAAAAGTAGGTGAGGCTGAATATTTGTAAGACTGCAATCCTGCCTTTTGCTCCTTAAAGATCTGCTGATAGGCCTTGATGTGCCCCAGAAATGAAGAGGGGAAGGCTGCCAAGGATTTTCAAGTTGTTCTTGGGGACCAGACATGAAAGGTTCTTAAGATCCTGTGAAGTCTGCTTATAGTTCATTCTGGCAATTTCAAAGGAATTTGTGCCAGCCACCAATTTTTTTACTATTTTAATTTTGCTTTCCAATTTTTAATATCTGTTTCATTTTGAGCATAAAAATAAATCAACTGCACTTGATGCCACCTTAGGGAAATTCCGTGCCCTTAAGGGTACATTACAGTCTGTGTGTGGAGGTCTATAATAGTAAGTGGATTCAACATAGGGCTATGGTCTAACTTAAGTGAAAGTGATAATTGGGTGATGACTCATCCAAATCTGGTTACCTGTCTTGGGCAGCATTAGAAGACATGCATACAACATTCCATGTATACCAAAGGGTAGCTGACTTTCAGATAAGACATGGCAGTTAAATATGGCAACTGGCTGGGCCAATTATAATCTAACCTACCTTTTATATCAGAGAGCCCATGAATTTCCTAAGCTACAGATTTAAGTTCTCAGACATTCTGGACCTGTCAGCATGTAAATAATTTAGTAAAAATAGTCAGGGAAGCCATATACTTTCCACCTATTTGTATACTTGAGTAAAAATTATCTTGCCTTTATATTTTTTGCCTGATTTTACAAAGTAAATGTAAAAGAGGTGCTCTAAAAATAATACCCACCAAACAGAATAACCAGAATAATTTATTGGTATGTTTGAAAGAATTATATGTGTTAAGTGTGAAGTTTATATGTGAAACATTCATGAGTGTTACTGTACTCTGTTAAACTTGATGGAGAATTCATTCAGTGTGATAAATAGAGAAGGATTCAAACATGGTTTACACACAGACACACACAAAATAAGCTTCCAAAGTTTTAGTTAATTAGATACATTTGTAGATGGAATGAGAGAGTTAACAGGCCATTCATCTAACATGTATATTATTGTGGTTTGGTAGTACTGACTTTGTAACCATGCAGCTTTGAGTTCTGCCCACTTGCTACCAATGTGACTTTGAATAAAATATTTAGGCAAGATAAATTTTTCACACACACACATATGCACACACACATACTTTTGTATAGAAGGAATTTAGACTTTCTCCTTCAGAGAAGCTCCATTAAAGAAATAATTTCTATAGTAATAAGTCTTAAGATTATAGTCAGAAGAAGAGAAGCATTCATTCCAAAACCAAAGCATTTAGAAATTAAACCCTGGCCACTGTGGCTTTATCCTTTGGTGTTCTAGTCAATGAAGAAGGGAAATCTGAATTTAATAACTTTGGCTCCCATGAGCTAATTTGTTCATAACAATCTTCTCTGATCCTCCTGTTTGACAGTGACTTCTAACTAAAGTCATACCATTTAACCTTTTTTTTTTTTTTGCATGTCATGTGACCTTGTGAGCAGAGTAAGAAACAGGACATTCCTCGGGAAGAGCAGGGACCAACCACCAAGAATTTGGATTTTTGGCCCCAGCTTATTACCCTGATGGTCACTATTATTGATGAGGATAAGACTGCCTACACACCTGTCCTGAATCAGTAAGTATACTGTTTTATAAATGAATAGATTTTATTCAACTAAAGCTAAACAACAAAATGTTTGAAACATGGTTTATCTTTGTACAAAAATGACAATTTTTAAAAAAAAAATTAACCTATGGTACAAACCAATATTTTTCTATTTTATCAGAAAATATTGATTTGGTGATATAAATTTTTAGTTCAAGCCCCACAGAGTGTGATTCTTTGGATGTGAAGACAAATATTTCCCAAGGTTTATTTTTATTTGATGTAGAAAAGTGTTGTATTTCCTCTGATTTCTTTTGTAACTGTCCATTGTCTCAAAAGAAGAAAAAATGCACCATTTCAAACCAAAGACATGTTAAAGAACTACTATTAAACATGTAACTTTTTAATAATGATGATCTATAATGAAAAACTGCTTTCAAAATAGTTGTGTATCCTAGATTTAACAAATTTAATGCAATATTTAATAGAACAATTCCATTTTCTCAAATAATGATCTAAACCTACTCTTCCATGCATAGAAATTACAAATCATGAGCAAATAGTCAAGGCAGATGAAGTAAAATTCATGGCTGTTACAGAAGACCAGACTCTAGAACTGTCTAAAGTCATCAACTTATCAAAATGCACTAGCTATGGACCTGGGACAAATTATTTCATTTCCCTAGGTCTCAATTTCCTCATATGTAAAATAAGGACATATTACTAGATAATTTCCAAGCTCCAATACACCTTTAATGGTGCACATTTAGGATTTGTTGCATCCCCACTACTGAGGACTATACAAGCAAAATAGCAGCTGCCTCTGCCGACCACGCACTCTCAGTCTGGTTAGTGCAGAGGGCATCCTGACATATTGGTAATACCTGACATGTTATGGACAGCAGGGATAGCAGAAATATACCAGCTGTGAAGTAGAACATGAAGGAAATTCAGACTTACTATAGAGAACTGGTTTTCTTATTTCTCATTCTCTATGACCCTACTGGTCAAGACAGTTCAGGGCATTTTGCTTGTATGTGAACTCAATTGAAATTCCAATTACAGAAGTAAATTTAATTATCCAAGTTTTTATCCTTTTCTGCCTCTTTGGTTTTTTTATTGTATTTTTTCCATTACCATTTCTCCTACTTATACCCCCTTGCCCCTGTAATTACCACACTGTTGTCCAGGTGCATGAGTCCTTTTCCTTTTTGCTCTGTCCCTCCACCCATAATGCCCATTTTCACCTGCTCCAAATTCCTCTTCTTTGTGGTCCACTCTTGGATATGTAATCACAATTTCTGCTCCCTTATACCCTTATATTCACTTTTTCTGCCTGATGGCCAGAGTGTCTCCTCATAATCATCTGTAGAGACTTTAATCTATTATTTTCTCATGACCTAGGACTTGACTTTCTTTTTTAATATATGACATGTCCTCAGCTCATCCTGGGTAGCTTTGTGAAATATATGTTTTCTCAATCATCCTTTGGAGCTCTCCTACAGATAGAGTAGATTTCCTAAAGATGGAAATATCAATATATGTCTCAAGTCTTACCCTTGGGATTAGACAGGCCATTTGATAAATGACCATTAAAAGAAAGCAAAAATGTACTGAAAAACACTAAGTTGTTTGAAAGGATTTTAATCTAAAGAAATTTTTACATTTACCAAATATCAGAAATCAGGATATGACTACAAAAATTTGTATTAAAAAATCATGGCATCAGCTTCTTCCAGCCAAGATGGAGGTGTAGGTAGAAACACTTTGCCTCCTTACACAATCATATGAAGGATAACAACTAATTTTAAAATAATAAACAACCAGAACTGCCAGAATATCAAACTGCAAGGAATTCTGACAACCAAGGGGTTGAAGAAACATTCATCCAGATCAGTAGGAGGGGCAGAGATGGGCAGCCAAGGTAGAATAGACCAACGACAAGGCTACAGACCACATGGGTTAGGAAGGGTGGCTGACTGCTAAACTAAAGACTCAAAACCTCTCCTTGTAAAATACTGTGGGGTTCGCAAAGGCAGGAAAAACTCTCAGTCTCACAGGAGAGTTTGTTGGAAAGTGGGCCTACGCAGAGTGAGCAAGTGGCATTTTTCTCTCACTGACCCATCACCCACAGACAGTGCCACAGTGCAGCAAAGAGGGTTGCCCTGCCCTGGTGAATACCTAAGGCTCACCCCCTTACAACATAACAGGTATGCTAAGACAAAGAAATGTGACCCAAATTAAAGAACAGATCAAAACTGTAGAGAAAGAGCTAAGCAATGAGGAGACAGACATCCTATCTGATGCAGAGTTTAAAACACTGATAATCGAGATGCTCACAGAATTCATTGAGTTTGGTCACATAATGAAGGAAGAAATGAAGGCTACACAAGGTGAAATAAAGCAAACTATACAGAGAGCCAACAATGAAGGGAAGGAAACTGGGACTCAAATCAACCATTTGGAACAAAAGGAAGAAATCAACACCCAACCAGAACAGAATGAAGAAACAAGAATTCAAAAAAATGATGAGAGGCTGAGGAAACCCTGGGACAACTTTAAACATTCCAACATCCAAATCATGGAGTGCCAGAAGGAGAAGAGGAAGAGCAAGAAATGGAAAACTTCTTTAAAAAAATAAGGAAGGAAAATATCCTTAACCTGGCAAAGGAAATAGACTTCCAGGAAACCAAGAAGCTCAGAGAGTCCCAAAGAAGTTGGACTCAAGGAGGAACACAGCAAGACACATCATAATTAAGTCACCCAATGTTAAAGATGATGAGAGAATCTGAAAAACAGCAAAAGGAAAGGAGACAGTTGCCTACAAAGGAGTTCCCATAAGACCACCAGCTGATTTCTCAAAAGAAAGCTTGCAGGCAAGAAGGGGCTGAGAAGAAGTAGTCAAAGTCATGAAAGGCAAGGACCTACATCCAAGATTACTCTATCCAGCAAAGCTATCATTCAGAATGGAAGGGCAGATAAATTGCTTCTCAGATAAGGTCAAGTTAGAGGAGTTCATCATCACCAAGTCCTTACTATATGAAATGTTAAAGGGACTTATCTAACAAGTAGAGGATCAAAAACTATGAATAGTAAAATGACAACAAACATAACTATCAGCAACTGAACCTAAAAACAAAAACTAAAACTAAGCAAACACCTAGAATAGGAACAGAATCACAGAAATGGAGATCACATGAAGTGTTATCAGTGGGGAGGGGGAGGGGGCAAATGGGGGGTTAAATGTACAGAGAATAAGAAGCATAATTGGTAGGTATAAAATAGACAGGGGGAGGTTAAGAAGAGTATAGGAAATAGAGAAGCTGAAGAACTTATTTGTACAACCCACAGATATGAAATAAGGGAGTGCGGGAATTCTAGAGGGTGGTGGGGGTGCAGGATGGAGAACAGTAAGGGGGAGAAAAAAATTAGGATAACTGTAATAGCATAATCAATAAAATATACTTTAAAAATCATGGAATCATTAATCTTTCCTAGATTTATCTTTAATCATATACTGTGATAGACATATAAATATTTTAGTTGCCTTTTTGTAACTATTTAAGGAGATACATTAATTATGGCAAAAATAAATTTTGAATTATGTCTACTAAGTATAACAATGAGCTATGGCACACAGAAAGAAGAAAATATCTTTATTTAGCTTTTTATTATTGATTTTAATGTTATAGTGTAGAGTCACTCTTTTTTCTGTGAAACTTAGTCCTAAAAAAAGTAAAAGGCTTTCCTCTATTTGGAGTCCACATATTATGATTGTGCATGCTTAGATTCTGAGAACATTCTAAAGATTTTTTTGCTCATTAAGGATCACCTTATTTTGTTTCTTATTTAATTGAATCAATGTTTTAAGTGAACTCATTTGGAAAGTAAAATATGGTCTTGGTTGCCAATATTGAATTTGTGAGATTTTCATTCACACCTGTATCTTTATTTGCACAATGTGTCATCAAGTTTGGGCTTGCCTAATTGCATTATTGGTTAGTTCGACTAGCACAGTGTTTCACAAATTAGAAAATTCAGACTGCTGGAGTCAGGGTTACATGGGTTGCTAGTTGCATTTACAGATTCTTAGCCCTGCTCCCAATCTGTGGAATCACAATCTGAAGATGGCAACAGAAGTCTGCATTATTAAGAAAGTATCCATCATGTATTCTATTAAACTAAAGGATGAAAGCACAGCCCAATTTGTGAAGGACATGTCAGGTTAAAACAAGTTTTAGTTTTATTTTGGAGGCAATGGGATGTGGATGAATTATTTAAATGTTTCAGACTCATTTCTATCTCTCAGAGTGCTCCAGTGTAATTGATATAAATATTGAAATAATTTATCAAATGAAGCATAACATTAAAAATCATTATAAGTTTTTGCTTATTCAAAGTTGATAAAGATTTATAATTATAGAATGTAAACATTAGGGGAGAAATTTGTTTTAATTTGTACCCTAGTGTATAACCAGGATTATATTGTGGTTGAATTAATGAATAAATTAAAGTAAATCTATATGTGTAGCCAGTATCTGTTCTCTCTGTTTCTACTCCATTGATTAATTGATGTACTAGAGTATTTCTTTGAGCAACATTTATTCACTTTTTAAAAATTCTTATTTATGAAGTGGCTTTCTAGATGCTTGCAGAAATTTCTCTACCATGCTGAAACTAAAAACTATTAAACAGGGTGGCTTTAGATCTTTTGGTGTCAGTGTCTCTGCCTTTTTAACAGATTTGTTGAGGTAAAACTGAAGATAATAAACTGCATATGTTTAAAGTACACAATTTGATTAATTTTGACATTATATATCTAGCCATGAAACCCTCACTACAAGTACGATACTGAAGATATTCATCACCCCAATAAGTTTCCATGTGCCATATGTAACCCATTCCAGATAACCACTGGTCTGCTTTATGATACTATAAATCAGTTTAGAGATTTAGAGACTTTATCCTTTTTGTAAAAGAATCTTATATACATTATTTTTTCAGTCTTCTTTTACTCATTGCAAGTATTTTCAGGGATGATGGGGGAAGGGGAGGGTTGTCAAGGAACATATATAAAAGACACATGGACAAAGCCAAAGGGGGGTAGGATCCAGCGTGGGAGGTGGGGATGACTGTGGTGGGAGGTGGAGTGCTGGTGGAAAATAGAGACAACTGTACTTGAACAGCAATAAAAAATATCTCAAAAAATTCATTCAAGTATGTGTATCAATACTTCATCTCCTTTTATTTCTAAATGATATTCCACTATACAGATATACCACAAAATGCGAATCCATTCAACCATTAGTTAGAGTAGGGTTTAGGGCTAGTGTCACCGCTGGGAATTTTTTCCAAATTAGATTGCTATAATATTTGTTTACAAGATTTTGCATAGATGAATTCTTTTATTTCCCTTGGGTCATATGGTTGGTACATGTTCAATATTTCTTAAAATTGCCAAAGTGCTTTACAAAGTGGTTGTACTTTACCAACACTTGGTATAATTGGACTTTTAATTGTAGTTGTTTAGACAGGTACAAAGCGATAACTCACTGTGGTTTTAATTTGCACTTTTCTAAATACTGATATTGATGATCTTTTATGTGCTTATTTGCAATCCTTATATCTGCTTTGGGAAAGTGTCTGTTCAAATATTTTTGCCATTTCATTTATTTTCTTATTATTGAGTTGTAGTGATTCTGTATACTAAATAAAGTTATATTGCCAAATATAAATTTGACAATATTTCTCTTAGTTTGTGACCTACTTTTCTATTTTCTTACTAGTAACTTTTGAAGAGCTATTTTTTTGATGAAGTAACCTAATTTACTGCCTGTTTTACTTTATAATTTGGGATTTTTGTATCTTATTTGAGAGATGTTTGCCACATCCAAAGTCACCACAGTTTTCTTCTAGATGTCTTACACTAAAGTCTATGATTCATTTCAAGTTATTTTTTTGTATATGCTGTGATAATAGAGTTTAAGACTTTAGGATTTTTTCATATATTTATCTACTCTTTTTAACTGTGCTTATTAGAAAAATTATCCTTTCCTCTTTAAATTACTATGGCAACTTTGTCAAAAAATAAATTTAAGTATATGGGTAAGAGTATATTTCTGTACTTTGTTCCATTAATCTATTGATTCACATATCTATTGGTCTACTAGTGATAAACATTTTCAGGTTTAGTCTAGAAATCTCATTATCTCTCCTTCAATTCTGAAGGACAATTTTGGTAAGTAGAGTATTCTTGGTTGGCAGGGTTTTTTTTCTTTCAATATTTTTAATGTATCAGTTCACTCCCTTCTTGCCTGCAAATTTTCTGCTGAAAATCCCACTGAAAGCCTTATGGGGAGTTCCTTGTATGTAATGAGTTGCTTTACTCTTGCTGCTTTTAAAAGTCTCACATTGTCTCTCATATATTCTATCTTTTTGTTGAAATTCTCATGGTATTCATGCAATGATTACCTGATATTAGTGAGCATTTTTATGACCATTATACTGAAGTCTCTATCACTAAGATCATTTTCTGATGAATTATCTTGTTCTTTTGTTAGGACATATTCCCTTGCTTTGTTTTCCTCAACTCTCTGTGTTGGTTTCTTCACCTTAGATAAGACAGCTTAATCTTGAAAGAATAGTCTCATGAATCAGCATAGCCTGAGCTCCTGGTTGTCTCTCAAACTTTTATGATAGCCCAAGCTTCTGTCTTCGCTCTTAGTGGCTTCCATTGTTGAGGGTGTGCCAAGACCTGTCAATATCCCAAAGGAGAGGAATGCGGCCAGCACCTAGGTAGAGGCTAATTAGAGCCAGACCCTTAAGTAATAGCTGGAAAGGATGTAATTAAGCTCCTTCCAGAGAGAAACTGGAAGATGAGCATTTTTGCTTGTTCCCTCTACACTGAACCCAGGTATATAGCCACAGGGATGGGATGTGGGAAAAGGGATGCTTCTGTACCTGTTGCAAAGCTGCTTCTTTTTTTGCTGTTGTCCTATGGGCAAGCCCTTTACAGTGTCAGAGCTAGGTGATTTGAGGACCTGTCCCTCTGGTAGTAGCCATAAAATTTGGAGCACTAAAGGTATGAACAAGCTCCTTTTTAGCAGATGCTGGTAATTTAGTTTTCTTGTCAAAGCAACTAAAAGGGAAACACAGAAGTGCCCATTTGCTCCGCTGGGCTCTGGGGAAGATTTCAGCCATCCCCTAGATCCATGCTAAACTAGAAGCCAGGCTTCCATGCATCAGCTTATAAAGTATGCAGTCCAACCCCTTCCAGGGAAAGAATAGAAGATGGGCATTTTTGCCTATTCTTTCCAGGCTGAGCCTTGAGGGGACAGTTATAGAGAGTGCTCATGCACACGTTAACAATTACTTCCTTTTTTTGTTGTTGTTGGTATGGTCCTGTGAGTCTTATGCACATAAGCCATGTTGGCTTTCAGAACTAGTGTTTCAAAGGTTCATCCCTCATATGGGAGTCTTAAAAGTTGGGGTACTAGGTGTACAGTATAAACCCTTCACTACTCAGGGAGAAGCTGGCCGTTGGGACTTCCCTCCCAACTGTATGGCAATATGCAGGGGAGTGGGATTAACAGCAAGACTGTATCTCAGCCTTATCTCCTCATTTTGATGTGGAAATTTTCTCATTAAACCAATATGTAGGAGCCATTCAGCTAGAGTCTGGATTTCTCTCCAAGGATAAATGCTGCATGTGATGTCATGAATTTAGTACATCCATGGGTGAGAGGAAGTTCAGGAGCTTCCTGTATCATCATTTTGGTTTTCCCCAAACCTACTTGTTCTTGATTGATTTTTTTTTTTTTTTTTGATGTGTGTCTTTCTAGGAATTTTTCCATTTAACCTAAGTGGTCAAAATTGCTCTCATATGGTTACTCACGGCATTCTTTATTATCCTTTAATGTCTGTAAAATCTGAATTCATTTCCCCTCTCTCATCTTTGATATTTTATATATTCTCTGTTTTTTTTTTCCTGTCCAACTGTCTAGAATTTTTTTGTCTTCTGAAAATGAAACATTTTGGTTTCATTAAAACTCTATTTTTTCTATGCTTTTTTATTTAGAATTGGAAATAACTGTTAAAAGGCCACAGTGGTAATCCAGTGGGAAGGTATGAGGGCTTTGTATAAAAATGATGGAGAAGTAGGATTGTATTTCAGAAATATTAAGGAGATAAATGGAGTTTGTTTTCCTTTTTGCTGACTGCATCGAATGGAGTGTTAAGGGAGAAGGCAGAGACAGTGAAGATGTTGTAGTTATGAGGGCACTGTTAAGTGAGATTATAAGTTCAGGAAGAAGTATCAGTTGAAGAAAGTGCGTAATTTTGAAAAAGGAAGTACACCGTGAGTTATAGTCTGACGTATAGAGATTTGGCTATCTGTGTGACTTTCATGAATTATTTACACACAGTAGGAAATTGTATAATTATATGCAAAAGGTCTTTAGACTAGCATCAACCCAGTGTATAATGAAATGTAGGGGAGGTTCATTATAAATGATTGTAAATAGGAAACCTTATTTTTTTAATATTCTGAAAATTTTACTGTCAGGTTATTTAAATTATTGTTACTGTAAATTACTGTTTTTCTAATGCTAACCAATTTATAAGCAGAAATATATTTCATCAATTTTCTGATCCTGTGTGTTTCCATGTATTTTATTATTGTCTATAACTTCTTTTAGTTTCCTCCAAAGGCACACATAGAGTTAAGGTGCAGTTTATTTTCTCTCTCCGTTAAGAGTACATATTAGAGGATCCAATGTGTTGGGTAGAAAAGGGTGCAACTTTCCAAAATATTCTATATTATTTCCAAAAATAATATATTATGCTTTCATTTTCTCAAGGCTGTGGGATGCACCAGGACATTATTTTTGAAATGGACATCTTAGAAGACAGCATATTTCATTTGCTGCAGCGAGGTGACTGGGTTGAAGCTACTTTGATCAGGGAATTTACATGTTATTCTTTCTGTCTTAAAACTAACAGTGTTCAAAGTATTAAAGCTATTGACTTATTTGCTTGCATTGTGGCTTCCATAAATTATTATTTTTATGTTTAAAATTTTTTACAAAACTATTCATATACTAAAACTTATCAAGACAATGCAATAAAGCCATTGCAACTGGTTATTTAACAATTACCAAGATTTTGTCATATTTTTATCATCTATACTCTTGAGCTTTCTTTTTCTTTTCTTTGCTGTATTGTCTTAAGCAAATCTCAGGCATTCTATCATTTTATTCCTGTGTACTTCAGTATTCATCTCTAAGAAACGGTGGCTATTCTCTTGCATATCACAGTTTCATTATTACAGCTAATGACAGTAACAGTGATGCCTTGGTATCGTGTACTCCCTGTCCCATAGTCAAATGCTGATCTTTTTCTTTAAAACTGCCTTTTTACAGTTGGTTTCTTTTAATCAGGATTCAAGTAAGGTCTACACACTATGTATAGTTGTTATGTGTCATAAGTCTCTTTCATTCTACTTCAGCTCCTGTCTCTTTTCTTTGATCCATGCCACAGACATCTTAAAGAAGCCATGTCCGTTGCCCTTTAGAATGTTCTGCTTTCTGGATCATTCTGCCTGCCTCTTTATGTATAAGTTGTTTCTCCACATTTTATAGTTGCCATAGATGAACATTATTAGCTCTGGAGGCTGACTTTCAGTTCCTTTTATTTTTTTTAAGAATATGTCACAGGTGACTCTATACTTCATATTTCATCACATCAAGTGTCACCATTAAGTCTGATTGTTTCCATTATAGCGATGCTAATATCGATCAGCCATGGCAGCTTGATCCCTCCATTCCCAAGTTTTCTGTTGATCTCTTTTCTAATGCATTTATTTGTTTGACATCATTCCAGAATCAGTTCTTTCCATTAGGGACTGCAAAATCATGGTTTTATAATGTTATTCCTTCAAAAATTTATTTGTTAGGCTTTTTCTATTAAAAACTTCCTTTATCTACTAGGGATACTTATTTGGTTACCCTGCCGTAAGATAAATACAGGAAAGATAGGGAAAATATTTAATTCTTTCTTAAAGATTTTTACTCCATCTTTTCTTCTGCTCTATTTATTTTATCATTTTTCATCAACATTATCATTCAAATGTAACAAATTCATATTGAATATTCCATATATGTGAGGCACTATGCAAAGTTGTTGCCACAAAAATTTAATTGGGAAAGAGATATGTACAAAATTAAATATGGGTCCTAATGTAATGGAGAAACAAAAATTTCTGTGAATATTTTTGTAACGCTTATAAAAATTACCTTTTAATTATTTGTAATTATTTGAGTCTCTGACCCCTGTGACCAAAGTTGCATGACTAACCTGGTGTGATACTATATGGAACAACGCATGTATCCCACTGCAGCAGGTTGCTGTTGAAGTGAAAAGGGTGCTTTAATTTGAATAAACTTATTTTCTACAAGCAATCAGCGTGCAGAGGTAGAGTTTACAGTGGGGAGAATGAGTAATTAAAAGAATCTTAAAAAATCTAAAATCTAGGCTAAAACTACCTGACTAAAGGTACAAAAAAAAAAAAAGAAAATTCTTTTTGAAAGTTTTTTAACGTTAATTACAGACATTTTTGACTTTTAAAACAGATCGGACTTTTCTCTTCAAATTCCCCAAACAACATATTACCTGGAAAGAATAAGAATATTTTTCTAAGAGTGCAAGAACACAGAATGCTTTCTAAGAATTATACTAATTAAACCACTTCTGAAGATTTCAGTTTTCTAACTCCTTCATTGTACATCATGGAGGAAAGAAAAGATTCATCTTGGATTTTCGAAATTTGTTATGCTTGCAAGATGATTTAGGCACCCCTAGATATCTATATGTTATAAATATTATTATCACCATGTAGAGAATTATAGGGAATTCACTGGAGCTAGGCACTACACTAAGCATTCTTACAGTCCAAAACTTAAGTTAATCCTAAATGTAATTTTAATGGCATCAGTACTGTTATCCCCAAAACCAGAAGACAAAACCAAAGCACAGTGCGGTTAGGTAACTTTTCCAAGGTTACACATCCAGAATCAGAATCTAAGCAGCCCTTTGAATTAACAAAAAGGATTAAATGTAAAGGAAAGACCCGTGTGGAAGATGATTGGCACCAATCCCATATTCCACCTGTACTGCTTCTGATACTTTAATATTAATCTGGATCTGGTCATGATAAATCTTTAGCAATAATTTCAAGAAGTTAGAAGTACCAGGTATGTACCATATAGTACCAGGTGCAGTTGTATATAAACCAACAGAAAAATATGTATGCAATTTGTTATTTATTGCAGGAAAAATGTTAATATATAGAGTGAACTCACTAGCACCCTTAGGATAAACCATGAAATAATTTTTTTCTCAGAATTCACTTCTTAAAGAACTTTGCCTCCCAAGCAATTGGGATACATAAAAATGATTAGTTTTCTTTTGTGGATTAGGCACCCGATGTCAGCATTGAGGCCCACATGTGATAACTCTGTAGAGTTTGGCAGCATGCGTTTCTATGTCTTCCCTCGTTTCTTTTTATATCCTTATTTTCCTTTCACTTCTCTACTTTTAAGACAGATTCTCATGTTATTATAGTAATTTTAAAAAACATGTAATGAGATTAATACAGTAGTCTCTCCTTAACCACAGTGTTGCTTTTTACCAGTAGTTTGTTACCTGCAGTAACCTCTGGTCCTTACCATAAATGGAAAGGTCCAAAAAATTTTTAAAAATTATAAGTTTTAAATTGTGCACCATTTTGAGTAGTGTGGTGAAATCTTACTCAGTGCCCCACTCGGTCCTGACCTGGACATGCACCCTGTCTTTCTTCGGAGTCCCCGCGCTGTCTATGCTCCCTGCCTGTTACTCACTTCATGGACATTGAGGTTGTCAGTCCAAGTGCTGAGGGACTGACATCTACTTTATTATTGGTTATTGTTCTTGGTTTCTTACTGTGCCTAATTTATTTTAAACTTTATCATAGGTATGCATGTATAGGAAAAAAGCATAGTGTGTAAAGGGTTAGGTACTATCTGCTGTTTCAGACATCCAGTGGGGGCCTTGGAGCATTTCTCTTAGGAATAAGGGGATACTATTGCATGTAAGTAAAAGGTAAAAATAAAGAAAGAGGACTGTATCTTGAGTATGCAAAGAGAAAGGTAGCTTGGGTGGCTTAGCGATCTTACATTTCTGAGTGAGATCAGTCTGCAAAGCCATAGGACCTTAGAAAAGTTTTACAACTTTAAGACTGTTTTTAACATTTAACAAATTGGGAAGTAAAAATGCAATACATGGGATCATTATCAGGATTTGAGGAGGTAATGCATGTAAAAGCCCCTAGCCCAGTGCCTGGCTTAGTCTATAAGCCCTGCAGATGTCATGCTCATCTCTCTTCTGCTGGCCTAACCTTCCTGCCTGGCAGTGTGAATCTGAGGACTTGTTCTACCCAGGTCTTTAACCTGGATAGTGCTTGAGTCACCTGAGAAATAATTACCAAAATTCAGTAAATTCCTATTATTATTCCCTGTACGTACATCACCCAAGACTTGTAGTCTATTTCTGGCCATCTCCCCCTCCTTTGCCACTGCCAGGTGGCATTCTTATTGTCTCACAAAATGCTGATTTTAATAGTTAACTTGATATATCCCCAATTTTATTTTTTACATTTAAATTAAATATGCTTTGAAAGGTCTGAGTTCATTAAAATAATGCCTTCGGTTGTAAATGTACATAAAGAAAAGAGCAAGAGGATGAAACAGTGATTGGGTTTAAATGGCATTGGTGATCCACTTCATTTGGGTACAAGAGAACTTAAGCACAAAAGGAAAAATTACCACTACAGAAAATGTCCATTAGGTGAGCTCATACTCCAAATGCTTAAGCTTGCTTTCATCCTTAACCACACTGTTATGATATGTTTTAGTTTTCCTTTCATACATAGCTGTAACTTGAAAGGCTAGTTGATGCTTTACTAATAGAGTCCTACTTAAATCTTATTCTCAGCTGTTCTTTTTATAATACTGATAGTTAACTGCACAAATGCATGTCAAGTATTCTTAAATGTAGAACATAATAACAAAAGATGAATTTTTTATTTTAATAATGTGAAAAGAGCCCAGCAAACTAAATGCCTCCTCAATTGTGGCTGTGATAATGAACCTTCAGCTGTATACAGGATACTATAACAAACATGACCCCTATATATGCTGTCTACGAGTGACCCAACCTCAGAAAAAAAGATATCCACAGGCTGGAAGTGAAGGGTTGAAAATAATATTCCATGCAAATGGACATAAAAAAGCTAAGGTAGAAATACTTTTATCAGAAAAAAATAGACTTCAAAACAAAGGTCATATTAAGACACAAAGAAGGTCACTATATAATATTTAAGGGAGTAGTCCAGCAGGAGGATATAACCTGTGTAAACATATATGCACCCTATAGGAGCACCTAAATATATAAAGAAAATCTTGGAGGACTTCAGAAAAAGAGAGACAGCAATATAGTTATTGTAGGGGATTTTAATGACCCACTGTCAAAAATGGATAGCTCTTCCAAACAAAAAAAATCAACAAGGATATTGCAGCATTGAACAATCACTCCAGATCAAATTGGCTTGATATTTACAGAACATTTCACCCCCAAAAAGCAAAATGTACATTCTTCTCAAATGCACTTGGATCATTTTCAAAGACAGACCACGTGGTAGGCACAGAGGATGCTATAACAGAACCATTGCTTACTCAATTGTAACAGTGAGAGCACTTTTCTCCAAAGACAAACTTTGCATATCAAAATAATACTTCAAATTTAATGGATTCTGGTTTATATATGTTGTAGATAATTAATCAGTACTATCAAATTTGACAATGGTAGATTGTTTTCCCTATTTTAATAAGAGATTTGTAAGCCAATAAATTGGGTTATTAAGTTGATTCAAAGTTTAAAATGTTAATGCTTTTTATTAATAGTTGCAAATTAAAAACAGGAGACATTCAAATAATGTTGAAATGGGTCAATTATTTCATTAAGCCTCCTTTTATAAATGATAGATTGAGTTACAGCTGCACTGAAAATGAAGAAGTGGAGCTATACATTAGAAAATTTAATTTGTGTGTAGCAAAACCTCACAAATTCAGGTCAGTTTTATTTTTAAAGTATGAATAATTAGTATACATATTATACAAGGTGTCAGATGTCAGCATTGAAGCTCACGTTTAGATGAATAAAGTTAAGCCATTGTTAATATAATGAGAATGGTTTGCGCAACATTGATGTAACATGGATCCAAGGAGAGTGGATTGGAAGGACATGCTTGAACAATGAGAACTTCACTGTACTTGTCAGTGGGCGTGATAGACGCTGTTGAGTGAGCATGTGTACTGTGTGACCTTCAAAATGACTGAGTAGAGTGACTCTGCATCAAATTTTGCATTAAGCTTGAATATTTTCCTGTGGAAAATATTCAGATGATTCAGAAAGCCACAGCTGTGGGCAACTGGTGTTTGACAGCTTCATCACAAAAAATATGCATGCTCACATGCAGTTTTTTGGTAAAGCATAGAATCACCCAGGTGACTCAACCCCCCTAACAGCCCAGATTTCATGCCATTTCTAGCTTTTCCCAAAACTACATCTTTGAAAGGGAAGAGATTTCAGACTGTCAATGAGATTCAGGAAAGTATGGTGGGGCAGCTGATAACAATTAGGAAAACTGTGTGAGGTCCCAAGGTGCCTACTGTGAAGGGGACTGAGATGTCACTGTCCTATATATAGTGTTATATCTTCTTTGATAAATGTCTTTCTCATATTACATGACTGGATACCTTCTGGACAGATCTTGTATGTGTACTTGTTTTAATGTGTAAGTATAGATAGTAATTTCTACAAGGTTAGGAAACAGTTGTGGAAAGCTAAAACTTCTTTCTGTCCTGCTCATATCACAGTGTGGAATTTTTTGTAATTAGCATATAAATTGTTAGTGTGTAGCTAGAGATTTCTGAAGTTTGGGAAACTACTTTACCCCTGTGAGTACATAAAACTTCCCTCTGTAATCAGTTTATTACCATTAATTTTATTAGCAACTTTCTTTTTTCTAGAAACTAAAAGCAAGCAAATAAAATGTAAATTTCCATTCAGTTGCTGTGATAATATTTTTCAAATTATAAACCAGTGGAATATAAACATTTTCCTGTATATTACACTAGAGTTAGAATTTTATCATCATTATCAGTAGACATTCATTGGGTGTTCACTGTTTGTCAGTGGATGCACAAAGTATTTACATGTAAAATCTAATTGAACCCTCACCACAGCCCTAGAAATAATCCCAAATTGTACAATTATTGTATTATCATCCCCATTTGACAGATGAGGAAATAGAGTTTTAAAGAGACTACTCATTGCTCCACTGGGTAAATTAAATAAATAGCAGAGGAGAAATCAAATCTCTAGCATTTGGATTGGACTGAGGTTTAACCACTACATTATACTAGTGAGAATTGCACAGAGGTTACAGCCAGAACTGTGTGAAACTGCAGCAAATAAGCCTATAACAAACATGCAGATGGCATGCATAGACATCTTAGCCAGCCCCATAAAACAGCAGAAATATTCAACTGTACCGTGTGTGGGGGAAAAAACAACTCTGCCTTTTGAATCATAATTTGGTATTGATATACAACACAGATAAAACATATAAAATTTCATGCCAAAGTGAGATTGTGTATGCAAATCTACAAAGGAAAGTTAGACACAGTACAAAAAGCACTCTTATTCACATACAGTTATTTGTGGTCCATTAAAAGTTGAGAACAAAATCTAGCCAGCTTCATAAAATCTGTAGTAAGAAATATTAGGTACCTTTCCTCTCACTCCCAGTACTGATTTGCTTCTTTCATCTGTATTATTTTGCTTATAATTGTAAATTTTTTCTCCTCTATTTTCACTAAGTACATAGGAGCAAAAAAATTGTTTAAAAGGTGTTAGTTTTGCCGGTGGTGTCTCCAGGTTGTACCCTGGATTCTGGAAATAGCTAAACCTTGCAGAAAGCATATATGACACCTACCCTCCCCTCCCCCCAAACAACATAATTTATTTATAAAGTTGTGTATTTATTCTTACATGTTTAAACTTCAGTCACCTTCTTTCCATTTGATGCAATACACCTATTGTGACTTTTTCCACTGTTCAAAACAGTTTTGAACTCATTGATTTTGATGCCTTTTAGTGCTTCTGCTGTTTTTTGTTTCACCTCTCCCACAGCAGCAAAATATTTCCCTTTGAGGACTTTTTTCATCCAGAGGAAATTTAAAAAGTTGCTTGGGGCGAGACTGGTTGAATAGGAGGGGTAGGGCCTGGAGTTCATGCCGTTTTTGTTCAAAAAACTGCTGAACACTCGGCACAATGTGATGTGGGCAGGTGCACCTGCAAATCACCCATTAAGAAATTGGCAAATGTGTTGAAACAGTCTTCAAAAAAAATTCACTGAAGCAGAATACAGCCTCTCACAACAATGCCAGCTGGTACACTGATACAGATGGGTTCTTAGAACACTCGTCTAGTGAGGGAAGCCTGTACTACAAGGGGCCTGCTGTCCAGAAGTTAATTCCATTTTGGGGGGTCCGCCCTCATATATATACGACTCTGTAAGCATAATTCATACTATTTGGTGGTAAAGAGATACTAAGAGGAGAAAAAAATTTTTCTCAGGTTAGACAAAATTGGTTAAAGGCAATATTATTTTCTTCAGTTTTGAACTATGAAACAGATGTCAATAAAATTATACTAGGTAAGTTAAACCTTGTGTCAACAGAAAAATTATAAAATTATTTAGTGAAAAGCTCTAATACCATCACTAACTCTTAATATTAAGAGAGATATGTTTCAGTTTATAGTTATTATATACTTTTCTTTGCACTTATTTTTCACAAGCTAATTCATTACTTTCAATGCTGCCTTGAGTATAACGGAAGACTTTAGAGGGAGGTGATAGTTAATCTGTGATTAAGTATCACAGTAAAAATTGAGGAGGAGAGAAGACAGACAGGGTAAAACAATCATAAGACGTGGAACACTGGTATGTTGAGAACTTGTCATTAGTCTGTGCAGCTAGAACATGGAAAGTGTTGGAGAGTGGAGATAGAAGTTAAAGCTAAGGTCTGACCATCACTGGCCAGGAAAGTCACATTGAGTCGCAGCTTTTCTGTGTTACTGAATGTGTGACAATTGATGGTTTTAAAGCTGAGGCTCAAAATATTGTATTATTACCTGTGTTCTTAAAAGGTAAATTAGGTGGTAATAAAGAAGATGTGATGGAAGAGGAAGAGATGAAGGCAAATAGATAAACTAACAGGCTAGTGCAGTTCTAAGGCAAGTGAGGGTAAAGGCTTAAATTAGGGATGTGACAAAATGGGAATAGGGCAGGGACAGGTAAATGCCACAGGTGTGTCAAAGGAAGAATCCACAACAGAGTAGAAAAGAGAAGATGCTGTGGATTGTGGCAGAATTGATGACTCAGTTTGCTCTTCACATTTGGGGCTAAAATGGTGTTTTTGTTTTTGTCTTTTTAAAATTTAACTAGAATATATGTAAAAAAGAGTCAGAAGAGTCTTTCCAAATGCACCAAAAGTACCATAAAAAGGTAGCAAAGTAAAATAAAAATACAGACTTCAGGAGAACCTGTGTAACTATTAAGCAAATAAACAAGCTTTGAGTTCTATTTTTCTAGCAAAGAATATTCGTTATCTCCATAGGTAATGGTGAGCACAACCAACTTTGAAACCAGGGCACCGTAATGTGCTATAAGCAAAACTTCTGCTAAAATAGCTATCAGAAAATATCTCAGACTGCAGAGTTTAGCAAGTAGTAGAGATTGAGATTTAAATTTAAATAAAAATTATTGAATGCAATACAAAGCTAGTATTTTGAACTCTAAATATTTTAAGGCAAAATTAATAGTCAAATACATAGCTGTGAAGATATTTTTAATGCTTGGAAATTATTGTTAGTGTCATTAAAAATAATAAAAAGGAAATGTGATCTAGTCACATAAGCTCTATTTCTGATTCTGTTGTTGATTTGTTTTGAGTTTTAGGACACATTTCTTAATTTCTAATATCCTGAGCCAAAAACAAATATAACCAAAGTATCTTTATGTCTCTTCTAAGTAACAAATATATACACACACACGTATTTCTTTATTGTTGAGATCATGAGCTTGAAAAAACAGTTCAAAGCTCAAATTCTGACCTCTGATTTTTCATTTGTAAAATAAGAATAATAACAGTAAGAATTTTATGAGAAATATATGAAGGCTAATTCATCTTTCAAAGAAAACTTGTATAGTAAATTTCCCATTGATTTTATTTCAAAAGGGATATTGTTTTTCAAAAATTATAACAAAAATAATTTTATTTAGCTTCATAGGACTGTATGAATAAAAAATCAAAGTTTTAATGTTATTTTTTTTACTTTTATGAAGAAAATAGAAAGCAAAACTGACTCCCCTCAACTAAGCCTTACAAATTTTCAGCAATTCAGCTAATACTTTCCACACATATTAAGTATAGATATGCAGTTAATAATGTTTGTTTTATATATATTTTGCAAATTATTGGAAAGTATTATACATGCTATTAATCTATTTTTTCTTTGTTCCCTTAACACTGCCTGGTAGACATCTTTTCATGTCAGTCCAAATATATCTACCTTGTTCTTTTTAGTAGTTGTATGTTATTTCTGTGGTTTTTATATAACTTTAGGGTGATGCAGCCCATAGAGGGGACTCCTGGATTGCAGAAGAGGTGGGTGTGGGAGTAACACAGGTATTTGAATGGCATGAGAACCAGAAGCCTATAGTCATTAGATAACTTTTAAAAATCATGTTCAACCAATTCCTAAATTTTTTAATACTTTTCCATTTGAATTGTTTTCAGTAAAAAATGTTCACTGTTATTTTAATCAAAATTTCTTTGATTATTAGGGAAGTTGAACATCTCTTTTCCTATTGTTATTAGGCTTTTGTGGGGTTTTTTTCTTTTTAACCTGCCCATTGATCTCATTAACCATTTTTTCTAATATTCACCTTTTTCCTATAGGTCTGTAACAGTTCATTTCACATGAATAATATTATCTCATTGTCATTTATATCTTGTGTTATTTTTTCTAGTGTGTCATTTTTTTAAAAGATTTCATTTATTTATTTTCAGAGAGAGGGAAAGGGAGGGAGAAAGAGAGAGAGAGAGAAACATCAATACATGGCTGCCTCTCACACACCCCCCACTGGGGACCTGGCCTGCAACCCAGGCCTGTGCCCTGACTGGGAATGAAATTGGTGACCCTTTAGTCACAGGCTGGCATTCAACCACGAGCCACACCAGCCAGGGTTCATTTTTATTTTAAATGGTAGTCTGGTTTTGGCTTAGGTTTTGCCATGTCGAGTATTTAATAGCATTAATGAGAACCCTTAAACCAGTTTTTCACGAGTGAAACACTTGACATTGCTTATGCAAGTGAAAGAATCCTGAGACTGAAAGCTTCCTTTCAGATGTCTTGTTTTGAAGTTATCTGATTGAAGCTTCTAGATTAAAGAAAACAGTACTTTAGAAATCACCTTGAGAGTCTTTTTTAATGGTGATTACAACTGTTAACTGTGCTTCACAGCTTATCTCTTCCACCAATTAATCTTCATCCTCCTCCACTGGTACACACAACTCTTATTCTCTTCAGGTAATTTCTAGGAATGACTGCACCAGTATATTTTTCTACATCATATCCTCTTATCATTATTATGTTCTGTAATTTACAATTACTACTGTAATATTTTCCTTTTCATTGTAACCCATGTTTCTTGAAGTAACATCAACCCTAAGGTGGAAAATCAAATAGGAAAACAAAACCCACTTAGTCATTATTTTTGGCTCTTTTTGCTCCTGCTTTGATCTAGCTCCTTGGTGTCCTCTCAGCTACAGTTCTTCTTCATTTTTCTTTTCTATGTATTCTCCCTGGTGCTGTTCCCCATGTTGCTCTTTCTCTGTTCTGCTGGGATGTCACAGCACTCATGTCACCTACAGCATAAACCAAGTTTCCTCCCACCGCTGGTGCCTGATACCAAAATTCTGAATCCCCAGGTGTCAAACTTGCTCCTGTTACTTCTTCCCATTTCTGCAGAGGTTGCAGATGTGATCATCCATTGAAAGTAAGCAGCTGTCACAGCTCCTGGGAACCAAGGATGAGTAGTTGTTTTTCCCAAACATTTGATATTTAAAAAAAAAAAAAAAAACCACTCTCTCTTTTCGACAACTATTTCTCTCTTTTCACCCTGTGGTTTTCTTCAGGGGACTTACCACAGATCACACACACACACACACACACACACACGCACTCCTGTAAGATTGTAAATTTTAGAGAGGCAAGGGCAGGCCTGTTTTACTCAGTAGTATGTAATCAGTTCTTAGCACAGTGCACAACATATCTTAGGCCTTCAATTAATAACTACTTATTAAAGAATGTCACTCATTAAATGCTAAGTGCATTAGCAGCCAAATTTATATCAGCCAGATATTTTCCTGAAATAAAGCATCGCAAATTTGTTTGAAGCTTTATGTGTATGTATGCATCCCTGAATCCAATTCCCTTTACTTCTTGCCTAAGCATAACTATTAGAATAGACTTGATAATTTTTATTCCCATGAATTTCTTCACATCTTTATGATATTTGCATGTACTTACTAGAAAAACATGTTAGATATGTGTTGACCCCTCCCATAAAGGCACTGACTGATTTGCCTAGAGGCAAAGTGGGAGAATGTGAGAAGCTAGACAGACAGTAGAGGTTAAAAAAATAAGAAAGCTGAACACTAGAACAGCTGAATAATTAAAATTAATTTTCTGTAAAGTAATGGGACCCCAGGCATAATTTGAGGCTGTGAAGGGGTACATCCTAGGAGTAAGTAGAAAGAACTAAATGTTTCGAATGAGCTCTGCCCCTACATGGATTAAGGTCATCTCTCCCAACCCTAATACACTTTTCTGAAAGCATACTAACATAATCCAAACACTCAAATTATGTGCACATTTTTTCACATACAAAACATTCTTTATTGAATCAAAAAATAAGCAGGCATTATAAGAGATTAATAGGTATGGTGGAATTTAGAGACAGATGTCACAATAGCTGTGATTAATATATTTAAGAAATGAAATAACAAAGTGGAAAGTTTCAGCAGTGAACTTGAAGCTACTGAAAGGATCAAATAGGAATTCTAAAAATGAAAACTACAACAATGGAATCAATAGCCCAATACATGGATTTAACCACATGTTAGACACAACAGTAAAGACAATTAGTGAATGTGGAGAATCAAGAAAAAATATACAGAATGAACTTCAAAGAAACAGATTGAAAATAAAGATTATTTACCAAAATAATTGTATGCTGGGGTATAAAGCAAATCTTAACAAATTTCAAAAGATGATATTTTTAAGGATCTGTATTTTGATCTTTGTTTAACTAAAGCATGAAAGAACAACTAAATTATACTTAGGAAATCCCCAAATAGTTGGAAGTTAAAAAAATCAACATTAAAATATAAAATATTTTGACTGGATAAATATGAAAATGCAACATATTAATTCTAGCACGCCTCTAAATGCAATTTCTAAGGAAATTTATATCTTAAATATACATGGTAAAAGGAAAACAGGTAAAAAATTAGCTAAATACCTTGCATAAGTAGATAGAAAAGGAGCAACATATTGAACTCAAAAAAGTAGAAGGTACAAAATAGGAAGAGCAAAACTGATAAAATAGAAAACAAGTAATGTAACTACCACAAAAATTAAGGTACAGAATATTGTATTATCCCCAAAGTTTCTCCTGTATAGTCGATCCCTCTCCCCACCCCAGGGTTCTAGCAATCGCTATATGTTTTATGTTCCTATATTTTTGCCTTTATAATAATGATTTATAAATGGAAGCATAAGTTATAGAGGTTTTTGAGTTCAGCTTTTTTTCATTTAGCATAATTCACTTGATGGTCTTTCACATTGTTACATGTATTGATATTTTGCCTTTTAATTGCTTCATAGATTCCATTTCATGAATCTACTACAGTTTTTTAATTCATTCATCAGCTGAAAGACATTAATTGTAGCTTTTGGTGACACAAACAAGCATGCAAAATAGAACCAGAGACATGGGAATAAAGAACAAACCAACAGTAACCGGAGGGGAGGGGGAAGAGGGGAGGGGGATAACGAGGAAAGAAGGGGAAGGGTCAAGTCAAGGAACACGAATAAATGACTCATGGACAAAAACAACAGGGAGGGGGCAACTTGTGGGGGAGGATTGAATGTGGGAGGTGGGGGGTGGGCAGAGCAGGACAGAGTAATGGGGGGAAATAGAGACAACTGTAACTGAACAACAATAAAAAGGAATTAAGCAGAATGAACAGCTTTTGGTATAAATATTAGTTTCATTTACCTTGGATAAATTCCTAGAGTTGGACTGCTAGTAAATGTATATATAACTTTATAAGAAATTGCCAAAATGCTTTCCAGTGAGACTGTAACATTACAGTCTCAGCAGCAACACTTCAGAGTTCCAACTCTGCACCTTCGCATCCTTCTCAGCCCTTGGTTTCGTTTTGTTTTTAAGCTTTTCTAGTAGACATGAAGTGGTATCAGATTGTAATTTAAATTTGAAAGTATCTAATAATTAATAATGTTGAGCATATTTTCATGTGCATATTTTCTAATTATCTTCTTTGCTAAAGATCATTCAAAGCATTTGCACATATTTTAATTGGGTATTTTTTTATTATTGAGAATTGAGAATAGTTTGTATATCCAATGCAAGTCCTTTATCATATATGTGTTTTACAAATTGTTTTCTATTAGCTTATTGCTTATTTTCTATTTTCTCAACAGTATTTTTAAAAGCAAATTTAATTTTCATAAATTCTAATTTATCAATGTTTTATTTTATGGCTTGTACTTTTAGGCAATCATTGCCTAATGCAAGGTCATAAAGATTTTCTATGTTTTATTTTAGAAGTTTTATAGTTTTGGGTTTTGTATTTAGGTCTGTGATCCACTTTGAATAAAAATTGTATATGTTGTGAATTATGGTTCAAGGTTTATTTATTTTTTTGTGTATGGATATCTAATTACTCTAGTACAGTTTGTTGAAAGGACTATCTTTTCTCCATTGAATTACTATAACATCTTATTGAAAGTTAATTGACCTTGTATTTGGGAATGCACGGTCTTAATTACTGTAGTTTCATACTAAGCTATGAAGACAAATGATGTGAATCTTCCAACTTTATAAAACATCATTTTGCTGTTCTAGTTGTTTTGCTTTATCATGTAAATTTTAGAATCAGTTTGTCAATTTCTACAAAAACAAAATCCTGCTGGAATTCTGATGGAGTTTGTGTTGTATCTATAGGGCAGAGCAAAAGGTTTATAGTTGTGAGTACATGAAACAGTTTATTCTTGTAGTATTATTTACTAATTATTGTATTATTTTCCATAAAAACAAATGTAAACCTACTTTTGCCCCACCTGTATAAATTGGTTTGGGAAAAACTGACATTCTAGCAATATTGAGTATGCCAATGTATAAATACAATCTATTTCAAGATTTATTTAGGTTTTATTTGATATCTGTCCTCAATATTTTATAGTTTTCTTAATATAAATCTTGAACATATTTTCTTAGATCTATACCTAAGTATTTTATAGCTTTTAGTGCTATTGTAAATAATACTATTATTTTAATTTTAATTTTTAATGGTTCATTGCCAGTGTATCAAAATACAAGAATTTTGACTTTTGGCTTTGTAGTCTGTGACACTGTTGAACTTATCCAGTACTTTTTGGAGTTTTTGGAGATTTTCTTTGTGGACTATCATGTTGTCTGAAAAAAAGTGTTATTTCTTTCTTTGCTAGCTATATGTCTCATATTTACTTTTCTTGCCCTTTTGCAGTCTTTTCATTCTCTAGTACAATGTTTAATAGACATAGGGAGAATAAATATTATTGCCATGCTCATATTCTTATATAAGACAATTAAATATGATATAAACTGTAGGGTTTTTTATTGTTCAAGTACAGTTATCTCCATTTCCCCCACCCTCAATCCTACTGCCCTTTAATTTTGTCCATGGGGCCTTTATACATGTTTCTTGATGACCCTTCTTCTCCTTTCCCCCATTTCCCCCCCTCCCTTCCCTCTGGTTACTGTCAGTTTATTCTTTATTTCAATGTCTCTTGTTATAGTTTGCTTGCTTGTTTGTTTCATTGATTAGGTTCCACTTATAGGTGAGATCATATGGTATTTAGGGTTTTTTTAATTTTATTTTAATTTTTATTCCTGTACAGTTTTCTGTCTTTTATGCCCATCCCAGCCCACTGCCCCAGACCTCCCCACCTCCCTCCCATTTCCACCCCCTCCCCTAGTTTTTGTCCATGTGTCCTTTATACTTGTTCCTGTAAACCCTTCCCCTTTTCCCCTGAAATTCCCTCTCCTCTCCCCTCTGGTGACTGCCAGCCTCTTCTCAATTTCAGTGTCTTTGGTTATATTTTGCTTGTTTGTTTGTTTTGTTGATCAGGTTTCTGTTAAAGGTAAGATCATATGGTATTTGTCTTTCACTGCCTGGCTTATTTCGCTTAGCATAATGCTCTCCAGTTCCATCCATGCTGTCATGAAGGGTAGGAGCTCCTTCTTTCTTTCTGCTGTGTAGTATTCCATTGTGTAAATGTACTACAGTTTTTTTTTAATGTCAATTTTTAATTTTTTCTATTTTTTATTTTTAATTGATATTCAAATATAGTTGTCTCTATTTTCCCACCACCATTCCACCCCACCCCAGCCATCCCCACCTCCCACCCTTGATCCTACCCCCTTTGGCTTTGTCCATGTGTCCTTTATACATGTTCTTTGACAACACTTCCCCCTTTCCCCCACATTATCCCCTCCCATCTCCCCTCTGGTTACTGTCAGTTTGTCTTGTACCACAGTTTTCTGATCCAGTCATTTACTGATGGACACTTAGGTTACTTCTAGCATTTGGCTATTGTAAATTGTGCTACTATGAATGTTGGGATGCATAGGTTCTTTTGAATTGGTGCTTTGGGATTCTTAGGGTATAATCCCAGCAGTAGAATTGCTGGGTCAAAAGGCAGTTCCATTTTTAGTTTTTTGAGGAAGTTCCATACTGTTTTCCACAGTGTCTGTACCAGTCTACATTCCCACTAACAGTGTACTAGGGTTCCCTTTTCTCCACAACCTCGCCAACACTTGTTAAACATTCATTGATTTGGTTATGATGGCTATTCTGATTGGTATGAAGTGGTATCTCATTGTGGTTTTAATTTATATCTCTGATGGCTAGTGATGCATTTTTTTCATATGTCTTTGGGCCCTCTGTATATCCTCCTTGGAGAAGTATCTGTTGCGGTCCTTTGCCCATTTTTTAATTGGGCTCTTTTTCTTCCTGGAGTGGAGTCATGTGAGTACTTTATATATTTTAGAGATCAGACCCTTGTCCAAGGCATCATTAGCAAATGTGTTTTCCCATACAGTTGATTCCCTTTTCATTTTGCTGATGTTTTCTTTAGCCATGCAGAAACTTTTTATTTTGATGAGATCCCATTTGTTTATTCTTTCCTTTATGTCCCTTGCTCTTGGGGACATATCTGTGAAAATATTGCTGTGTGGAATATCTAAGATTTTCCTGCTTATGTTCTCCTCTAGGACTCTTTTGGCATCGGAACTTATATTCAAGTGTTTAATCCATCTTTTTCTTTTTAAGATTTTATTTATTTATTTTTTAGAGTGGAAGAGAGGGACAAAGAGAGGGAGAGAAACCTCAATGTGTGGTTGCCTCTCACGTGCCCCCTCCTGGGGACCTGGCCCACAACCAAGGCATGTGCCCTGACTGGGAATCCAACCTGTGACCCTTTGATTCACAAGCCAGTACTCAATACACTGAGCCACACCAGCCAGGGCTAAGTCTTTTATCCATCTGGAGTTTATTTTGTGTACGGTGTAATTTGGTGGTTGAGTTTCAGTTTTTTGCATGGAGTTCTCCAGATCTCCCAATACCATTTGTTGAAGAGGATATTTTCACTCCATTTTATGCTTCTGCCCCTTTTGTTGAATATTCATTGACCATAAAGGTTTGGGTTTATTTCTGGGCTCTCTATTCTGTTCCATTATTCTATGTGTCTGTGTTTATGCCAGTACCAGAATGTTTTGATTACAGTGGCCTTGTAATATAGTTTGATATCAGATATTGTTATCCCTCCTACTTTGTTGTTCTTTCTCAAAATTGCTGTGGCTATTCTGGGTTAATTATGGTTCCATATAGAATTTTGAAATGTTTGTGCTAGATCTGTGAAATATGTCATTGGTATTTTAATAGAGATTGCATTGAATCTGTAAATTGCTTTGGGTAATATGGACATTTTGATATTAATTCTTCCAGTCCATGAGCATGGTATATGCTTCCATTATCTGTGTCTTCCTTAATTAAACTGTAGGTTTTTATAAATTCTCTTTATAAGATTAAAAAAGTTCCTGTTAGTCCCTAATTTGGGGGCTTTTTTAAAAAATCATAAATGCATGTTAAGGTTTGTAAAATACCTTTCTGCACCTATTGAACTGGTAAAGTTTTTCTCTTTAGTCTTTCAATATGACAAATGACATGGATTTATTTTGAATGTTGAACCAAAATTTTATTTTTGTGATAAAACTCTCTTTGTCATGATGTATTGGGCTGACCAATGTCTTTTATATTTTTTCCAAAAAATAAAGACACATTTTTTTCACCAATAATTTCATTGATTTGGATATTTTGAGTATGTTGGCTATCTCCTGCTATTGGTTTCCAGTGGGTAGAGGCCAAGGGTACTGCTAAACATCTCTCAATGCATAAGACTGCCCCAGAGCAAAGAATTATTTAGCCAAAATGTCAATAGTACCAAGAAACTTCCCAAACCACTTTGACATGTTTGATCGGTCATAGCACCTTCTCTGTACACTGCATGAATCTTTATTTACATTTCAGTTGCATTTTTAACTTTCTTGAAATAATAAAGCCCAATATGCCAAAAATGTTGTGCATCTTCTTCCATCTGCAGTATTAAAATGACTGCACAAAAATTCACCAGTTTTTATGTTTTTTAAAAATGCATGCTGATATGACAGGTTTTGCAATATAATGTAGCAATATTGTTTGAAATGAAGTTAAAGACAACAAAGCACTACTAGAGCCATCATATGGAAAAAACTAAATGAACATTTAGGCCAACCCAATATTATCCTTTTTTATATATTACAGGATTGAATTTGCCATTTAATTTTTCTTTTTGTATGTTTTTTTTTTTTAATCAGGGTGTTGTAAAGTGAATGAATGTGTTCTCACTTTATTCTTGATTCAAAAAATTTAAATTAATAAATTTGCTCATTTTATGAGCTTAAACTATTCTCATTTCACTTACAATTCTGTTGCTGCATATACATTACATGAAAATTAATATACTATAAATTGTGTGATATAAGTAGCTATCCACAAATAAAACTTTTGAAATAAATCACTTGCCTAAGGTTATTTTTATATCAGAGTAAAATTTATTGTTGAAAAGTAATTTTGGATAATTCAGGTTATATTAATTTTTTGATCATAGAACACTTGAGTGTAAATACTTGATAAATGTACCCCTGCAATTAAGTTTGAAAATATCAATCAACATTTTTAGATAAATTGATAGATAGCAGTTAATAAAGGATAGTCAATGAAATATCTCTTGCTTTTGGTAGAAAATTGGACTAGAATGTTTCCTGTAGTATTTATGGTTTTTTCTTATTTGAAGTCATATTTCCTTAAGTAACACTTTCTATCCCATTCAAAATTGTATTACTCTTTTTTTAATTTGGGCCAAAATATAAATGAATCTAAGAGCTATTTTTTCCTTAATATATATGTTGTGTGTACATGTATATATATGCATACATATATGTGCATGTATTATATGTATATATAGTATACATGTGCATGCATTGTATATATAATATATATTTGTTAGAAAAGAAAATGCTGTCAGTCTTACATATTGACATGAAGTAAGTGTTCACAAGGCAATGAAAAAACTTAGTTGTTGTATTCACTAGGCTCATATTACAAGGAGCCTTATTACAAGATTAAAACACATACAAGCAGTGTACATACACAGCAGCAGTAGGAATCTTGTCTTTAGCTGAAGCTTGTTTAATCTAAAACACAGGCCTGCCTAGGATCTGTAGTCCTGATTAATGGTGCACCATTAGTAGAGAATGAAAGCACTCAAACTTGCTTCAAGGAAAATTGCTAACAGATGAGTATGAGGTGTGGTTTTGGATATTGTATGGTATCTGCTACTCAGATTTGTCTGATATGCCTTCAAAATTGAGACGTATGAAGATAGAGTATAACTGAAGAGGCACAAACAAACAAACACATTCTAGGACATCCAGTGGGAGCTACAGGCCCCATGATGTTGGCACCGATCTGATCTACTGGAGTCTATTTTCCTGACACCCAATATGTTATATCACCACAATCTGGTGTGTGGTTTTTTTCTACCCGGGAAAGCTCATAAAGAGAAATCACATAAATAAAACTATTTATGATCTATATAATAATTACAGGGTATATGTGTAATGTGAAGTATTTAGGGGGTGGTTAGGCAGTCTTCTTTTTGGTACACTAATACATATGTGTTTGGTTTTAGGTTTCCTCAAGAACTGAACATGGGGAAAATAAGTGCTGAAATTATGTGGACCCTTTTTGCTCAGGATATGAAATATGCACTAGAAGGTAATTACAAATATCTATTCTTACTAGACCACCCATTTTAGTTAAATAACGATTTCCTGTTCTTGGTTTTAAATGTAAGGAATTGATGAATTAAAACATTCATTGTTTCATGTGGTAGTTCTATTTTTCATTTTGTGAGGAGCCCTCATAGTGTTTTCCGTAATGGCTGCGCCTGTGTGCAGTCCCAGCAGCCGTTCACAAGAGCTCCCCTTCCGTCGTGTGCTGCCCGGCACTTGTGGACTTACTGATGATAGACATTCTGACAGGTGTGTGGTGATGTCTCCGTGTGGTCTGGATTTGTGTTTTCCTGATCATTAGTGATATTGAACATCTTTTCATATGTCTTTTGGCCATCCATGTGTCCTCATTGAAGAAATGTATTCACGTCTTCCGGTCATTTTTAAATCAAATTTTTTTTGGTAATAAGTTCTGTAAGTTCCTTGTATATTTTGGATGTTTAGCCTTTATTGGATGTATCATCATGAGAAAAAAAAAAAGAAAAACACTGTTTAGAACCAAACAATTTGGTTCTAAAATGCATTTCCACATTGTAGGACGATAAATTTCTCTAAGTATTTAAAAGCAATAAGAAGTATCAAATGGTCAAAGGTACAGGATCATAGTGAATATTTCACTTGTAGAATAATGCTCAGACATAGGACTACTTTTTGGCAGTTTATTTACTAAAGCAGGCCATACTGAGAGTTTGGGTGAGGAGTATTAGTCCAGATCTGTGTGAACTTGGAAATGGTATCCCAGGCTAGGCAGGTTAAAATCTGTCTGAAGCTTGCACAAGGACAACAGCAAGGCTCTCCACCCGAAACTTCACTTCTAATGAATCCAAATCATACAATATAAAGCAAGGGGGATGCAGCTCTGAGTTTAAAGGGTCTATAAATATTCTATGAGCACTCACATATTTACAGTTAAAGATAGAACCATAAACCAGTTTATGGATTCTGTCCTCTAGGAACTTATAGTCTAGTAGAAAATTGTCTTTGCACTTATTCAATATATATTGAGCCCCGAGAAGCTAAATTCACATAACTATGCTCAGTGTGGAGGATACAGCAACAAACAAGAAAGCTACAGTCCTTGGCCACAAGAGTATGGAGAACAACCACTTGTATGTAGACAGTTGCAGTCGGGGGTGAGTAGGGCTGGTGGCGATGGTGTGTCTGGAGGACAGGCACCTCAATCAGACCTGACACAAGGGACAAGGCAGATTTCTAGGGGAGCTTCCTCTGAGGAAGTGTTATCTTGACAGAGACATGAAGGATAAGTAGTAGTAAGTTTGGGGAAGCCATAAGCAAGAAACGTTTCTGTCTTGCCCTAGTAAAGGACAGAGCATTAGCAATTAGAGTGAGTGAAAGATGAATTTGAGACTAGAGAACTCGGTAGGCCTGACCAGCCAGAAGCAGCAAGGGGTGAGCCTGGGGAAATTGACAGGGACCAATATTGCAGGGCTTTGTAGTCCATGGTGAAGAATGTGAGTCTCTGCTTAGAGAAATGAGGGACTATAAAGGGACCTCATCAGGGACATGTCTTTTCAGATTGGCAATTTAAAAAAAGCATTTTGACCACAGTATGGAAAATAGATTAATGGGGTAAGACTGGTTCAGAGTTTGTGCTCCTTGTGCCACTGTTTTTTAGCATTGCTAAAATGTGAGCTTGTTGCTAGGACACACAGGAGGAACATATAGAAGTTTTCCTTATTTGAAAAGAAAGGTACACAATAGATTATAGTATCTACTATTCTGGTAAAATCTGAGTCTACCGTCCTGCAGAGAGGTTTGTCTGATCCTTAAGATTACGCCAGAACTTCTCAGAGGGGCAACTCCACATTGTGCGATGAAGTGTTCCTTTTCTGTTGTTTGAATCAGTCCTGCTTTTTCTCTACCTCTGTCTCTGCCTCCTAACAACCATGACCTTTTATACCACTCTACTCTGATTTTTATTTGGAATCCAACAAGTCTCTTAAGCCAGATAGAAACAACCAGTCCACTAGGCCAGTGAATTTCTTCAGAGAGCATTTATTCCTGTAGTCCTATCCCCTGCACACTCCCCTGCCCTCCTTGGAAGGAAGATTCTTGGGAATCTTCCAGAGGTCTAAATCTCCCCTGTCAAAACCTGCTTCTTCCCTCTGCTGCCACATGTCCCTGCTGCAATTACTGACACTGTGATTCATGCAGTTACTGAAGTCAAACATGTAGGGGTATGGATTCCTTTCTTTTCCCTGGCACACTAAGTTTATTCCGGCGGCAGGCTTTACGCCAGGTGGTCTACCGCCTGGACTTCTCTTTCCACCAGTCTTCACGAGCAGCTGTGTAGGGCTCAGCTTCAGGTCACCTTCTCAGGAACGAAAGCCATTCCCAGGCATAACCTTATTTGAATCCTTAGTAACTGATTACTATTTTTTTATTTACTTCTGTGTATTTATCATGTTTATCAAATATTTCTAATCACTCTTCCTCACCATAATGTAAAATTTTATCTATGATTTAACCAACATATTTGTATTGACTAGAATGATGCCTAAAAAATAGAAGCTACTCAGTAACTATCTGTTGAATAAAAAGTTTACCAGGTAATTCCAACTCAGTGGAGTAGTGAAGTAAGTAACAGAGAAGACTTCACTTTGGTCTTCTTTTGTTGTGTGATCTTGGGAATCTTCCAAGAGGTCATTGTCCCCACCTGTAAATTTGAAGGTTCACATTGTGTCATTAGACTAGGCTCTGCCCACACTTCTGAAAAAACTGATTGTTTGGAACTATTCCAAGGTGGTCTGCTTGCCGGTGCTCATTTTGTCCGAGCGGAACCTATATCTTTGCTTACATAGTAACAGGTGTGCAAATACTGGATATTTTATGTTACCTTTACTTGTAAATATATGTTAATATAAGTGTAATATTTATGTTAAGAAATGTAAATCTCAAATATTTAGTATTTGTTTGAGACAACAATGAAATTAGAAATGCTACATGTAAAGAATCTATAATGGATCAGACACTCATTGATTATAGATTAATAATTTTGTGCAATAGAATTTTGTCCAAAATACTAAGATCATATCATCAAAAACCAGGTCCAAGATCAATGGTAATTAATAATTTTGTGACTATCTTAGTTTTTTTGGAGACAAGAATCTCCTCCTTAAGAGTTTTTTGACTAGTTTGACCTTCTAATAGCCATTTTCATATTTTATCATATACCACACAATTTTCCTACATGTGCATATTCACACACATTTTCAGAAAATCATGTCAGGGAGTAACTTGGATTGCAGCTCATGGTATGGATCTTTTTCCACAGGTGAGAGGGCTTTTGAGCGCAAGGATTGTATTTGTCATCTTTGTATTCATTGACTCTTAGTAGAAACTCAGTATGTGCTTGTTTATATGAATCGAATTGCAAATGTGACAACCCAATACAAAGAACCTTGGAGACAAGGCCTGAACACTTGCCATGCTCAAACATAAGATGTGTAGTATTGGATCTGACTCGGGGAAAACCCACTTTCAAAAGCTTTGTCACAGTGAGGTGCACAACCTTGGACATTTAATGCGTAACCTCTCCAAATTTTGGTTTTCTTTTCTACAAAAAGTGCTCAAGTTCCCAGGTTGGTTTGAGGATCACCTTTACTGCACTTTGCAAACTCTGAGGCACTATGCTAACTGGGAGAAGAACATTGATATTATTAAGGGAAGAACATTCTGTTAGTTTCAAAACAGTCTCCTTCAGGGGTCATTTAAAGTTTAAACCTCTAGGAGAGTGTTCAAGAATGCATGTGAATCTGTCCACTACCTCTCCCTCCTCTTTCACCATTTCAATCTAATAGTTGGCTTCAATAAATGTACTGTACCCTTTTTAAAAATGTGGCATGAATAATTATTAAAGAAAATGAAGACTCAGAGTACCTCACAGAGTGGAGGGCATATACTTAAAAACACTCCTCTGGCAGGCTCTTTTGCACATTAATAGTGATGTTCTTACCCTCTGTTTGTTTTCGAGCATGTCGTTAAAATTACTGGATGGTGGAGTAGTGCTTCAGGCTATTGACCTAGAAAGACCCTGTGTTGTCATTATGTCATTTGAGCTACAAAGTTCATTTTGTGATTAAAGTATCTGATGAAGTCAAGTCGATGGACAACAGCCAGATAGAATTTATGGACTTGCAGATGTGTGATGCAGCTCTTTGCTTTACTTCAGCAGCTGCCACAACAGAAATAATCTAATTTGAAGAATGAAACATCATTTCCCCCAACTAAACTGTCTGTATGAGACAGCTTGTTTTGTTTACACTTTTCCCATGAATCACCTTGCAAGTTTAATAAACAGTAATTGATCTGATCACTATGGTGAAAACTTCTTGAATGAAACCAGAATAAATTATTTTACCAATTTTTTAAAAAAGATGTACACTGTATAGAAAAAGGGAATATAGAAATTTTTAAAAGGCTCACATAAAATGTTTTATAGTGAAATAAAGTTGGCTTTGCAGAATTTTTTTTGAAAAATTTATTCTCAGGACTTCATTGCCTGCTCTGGCATGTACAAACATGGGCCTCCTGTAATCTAGACTTAGGTTTAAGTTCAGACTCTGATGATTTCCATTTACACTTTAGCTATGATTTTGGAGAATTTATGAAATAATCAATAAGCCTCAATTTCAACATTAGCAAAAGAGGTGCGAAAATACCTACTCTATACAGTTATTATAAGGAGAAAGAAAGACACAGACAGACAGATATGAGGGTGAGGGGACATAGTTTCCTAGCACATAATGGCTAGTATTCATTCAGTATTTATTATGACAGTTTTGAGGATTATAATTTAGTAAACAAGAACTTGGAGGCAACTTACAATACCATCAAGATGTCTAGGTGCCTATAAGTGACCGAAATGTTTAATTGTCAATTCTAATTGACTGCAGGTATTGCATTTGTCACCTTGGCATCCACAGAACTTCATTGCCTGCCAATTCTTAAATCAGGCCATTCCTGTTCAGGGCGCTCCTTATGTAACATACAACTGTCTTCAAAGTCTTTATTAGGAGCAAACCTTGCTAGGCTTCAAGATAGCAGCCAGATGATAAATTGGACCCACAAAGATTCGGATGGTTTCTAATTAATAATTCTGTAAAAGAGTGCTTGGGAATCCTTAAAACACTGATTTTTAAGTTGGGGTTTGTGGCAGGGCTTCAGGTTGTGTTCTGAAATTGCATATACCTTTAGGGGTAGGTGTGATGGGAGAGGGGTGTCTGAGGCATTTTCCAACTTCTCAGATATATTTTGAAGAGATAAATAAAAGTCACACAAAAATGAGTTAAAAATTATTGTTTTGCTTAAATAACTTGGACAGAGATAGAATTAATTATAATATGTAAAACACAATCATATTAAACCTGGTATCAGTAAAGCCTCCCAGGTCAGTGCTCCTGAAACTTCAGTGGGTGCACTGGTCACCCGGGAATCTCCTTAGAAGGCAGATTCTGAATGAGTACATCTGTGCGTGTGTGCAGGGGGGTGATTGTCTTCATTTCTGATGAACTATGAGATGATGCTCAGGCAGCTGGTTGGCACACTGCGCACTAAGTAGCAGCAAGGCTTTAACACTGTTGTTAAAGTAATGTATTAGTTCTGGACATTCTATCTTTTTATCACAAATTGCCATCTGTTTGCTTAGTGATGTTGGACCTCACCAGTATGTGAAGATTCTCAGACTGCCCTTGTAATTTTTCCTTGTCTCATCATCCCGATAAGCATGACTGTTGCCATTAACTTTGCCCTCACAGTTTGTATGCACTCTCTTCTCTTGACTTACAAATTTGAATATTTATATATCAAATAGATTCAGAAAGTTCTTTACTCTCCTCATATGTAATTTTTAGGCCCTTGTTTCAAAGAAGTGTGCTCTCTTTCTATTGCTCTTCACCCAGACAGGCCTCAGGCCATCCTGTGCATTTAAGATCATTGACCTTGACTTGTAGCCACAAGGACAATGAGAACACAAAGTCATGGTCACATCTCTCCTGATCTTGCTGACTGCCTTGGCTGTGTCAAAAGAACTGACTTTTTGTCCCCTGAGTTTTTCTAGCCTCAGTTAGCATATTCTCATACTTAACATCTTTCTGGCCTACCTCATATTCGCTCCACCTCACACCTCGCATCTCTTTGGTCCACCTATCAGCAATTTTCTGCTGACTGTTAAGTCTACCCTCATAAACCACTAGTTGTCATTAATCCAAATCCTCATCATTTGGTAGAAAAGATCGAATTCTGATTAATATCTACAATGAGTAAAAGCTCCCTGAGAACAATGAATTTCTTTTCTATTTCTTACTTTCAATCTTTTTTCACTTTATCAGAATGATAGACATTAAAGTTACACCTCTATTCACTTCAGAGACGATGGATGGAGCAGAGATTCGTAGTGCCGTGGTGCAGACCTGTCTCGCCTCCTTTTCTTACAGCAGTACTTCTCGACCTGCTCAGTGTTCCAACATACCTGAGAGGTACAGAAACTCCCATGAGTAACAAGGATGCTGGTGTTTCTTAACCAAGAGAGAGGGCAGATGGGTTTCCTTCATCCTGTTGAGAATCATCAGTATTATTCTTGTCCGGAAACAAAATACTATTGAAAGACTCAAAGAAATAACATAATACTTATATATGAAATATTAGCTTTTAATGGATAATGTCTTATACATGAAAAAAATACTATTCTGTATGTCATATAATTAATAATCAAGTCATTTTTCTAGTCTTAAGGTTATTTGCTAAGATTTAGGTATTTGGGCCTTGACTGTTAGAATACCACAGAAATAGTTAAACACGACTTCAGTAAACTTCCACATTCCTGATATTATAAAATAGCATCATAGTCAATCCAATGGCCTAAGCTAAAAATTGGGAAGTCATGGCTGACTTCTTTCTCTCTTCAGCATCCAATTAGCAAACCTGTACTATAAGCTCTGTATCTGAAACTTTTCTAAATAATTTTCTTCCTATGTTTCTTATGGCTGTCCTTGGTCAGACATGTCCCCTTTCCTCTTCTACCTTCAGTGATGTAGTTCTTTCTTTGGAGATCCTCTCTGACCACTGAATGTAGTCCCAATTTCTTAGCACAGCCTGGACCAGTACCCTACTCTCCTTTCTGTACTTCATTTTATCCCTAGTGCTAATACTGTTCCCATACACATACTGTATGTCCTAGCTACACCCAACTATTTAACATTTCCATGAAATCCTTACATAAGTTTCTGCCTCAGGAAATTGTGCATTATCGCCCCCACCCCACCCAGACTTTTCCTTACTTGCCATTCCTAGCAAAGACATGTGTTCTTCAGAGTCCAATTCAAATGTTACTTCTTCTGTTAAGTTTCCCGAGATTCTCAAAGAGAGAAATAAATATTTCTTCCCTATTCTCCCATAATACTTCCTATTATAACATTTTCTTAGTATTGTACTTCATAAATAAAAATGCATTTCTCACAATACCTTATCTTTGTATGAATCTCCCTACTCTCTCCCCTTTCTCCAACACTTAGCAGAAAATATAAACCAATGATTGCCTGCATGAATATAAGCCTATATATACAAATAAGAATAAGTGTAGATATAGGTTCCATTCCCAAATTCTAATTTCCAGTCACAATTCAACAGAAGCACAGAAAACCGAGGCAATCATTCATACAAAGGAGAAAATTAGTCTAAGTATGTAGTTTTAACAATTATGTCGTGGTTGTAGCAGCTCTGAGAAGTGTTTAATAATCATGCATGTGAAAAAAACCTAAACACCTTTTATTTACCCACAGAAACTTGTGTGTGTGTTGCCGGGGTGCTATAACAAATGACGGAAGGTTGACAATGAAGTGCCAGCCATATCCTTCCTTGGGAAATTGTGCAACAGCTCTTCCAGGCACACCCTGTTCATCAGCCCCTACCTTCTTTTTTGTGACATGCCATTAATTTTTAGTAACATTTAGTAACACAAAATTCCAAGTCCAGTAACATTTCATGACACAAAATTCCAAGTCCAGATCAATGGACAACAAAAGAAAGCAAAACTAAAACCAATGGTTACTAATTCTTAATGCTTGTTACTGCTGGAAAAGTGGTTCTATGTATTTAAATGTTTGGTGGCAGGGTCACATGAATCAACCCACAAACTGAAATAATGATTTCTGGATTAATATCTCAATTTAGATGAGATTGTTTATTTGAGAAATCGTGTGTTATATTAGCTCTGCCTCCCCACATATAAAGGCAAGAACAAACTGTATTTACTGGTACTTCTTAAGTTTTCCTGATTCATTAGGCCAGCGGTTCTCAAAATGTGGTTCCCAGACCAGCGGCATCAGATCATCTGCGAAGATGTTGGAAATGGAAATACTTGGGTCTCACCCCAAAACTACTGACTCAGATTGGAGCCCGGCAATCCTTTTTAACATGACCTCCAGGTGATTCTGGTGCATGGTAAAGTGTGAGAACTACTAATCTGGAGACTATGTAATCAGCATAGCGCCTTCTTCCACTGTTGTTTGGAACATACAATGATTTTTGAAGACACTTAAGTGTCAGAAATACGTCCCTTACAATGAAAGTTAAAGCGGAGGAGCTGGTATAGATGCATTAACCATGTAAGAACAAACCAGGAAAGGAATAAAATCATGAAAGAAAAATAAGTTAAAGATGCAAATCAATTGTGACTATCAATTGTTTAAAAAATTAAGAGGATAAGCAAAGAATTAAAATAATAATACAGAAAAAGGAAAAGATTGAAAAATAGCTCTCAAGGAAAAATAGAGAGGAAGGGAATGAACTAGGCCAAGTTTGCTAACATGAAACTCAATGGAAGAAAAATGACAAGAAAGATATTAATGACTCAGCCAGTCAGGCATTACCAGCCTCATGTTATGGAAAGTCCACAGAGTACTCACTAACACAGAGGAAAATAAACCTCCATTCCAAAAGAATGAAAAAATTGCTTATTTTGTTTAATCTTTTATTTAAAAGAAAAATAGAATCACATACTGCATTTATGTCAAGTCATTTTTCATTTTTTGCCTTGGAGTCAAATTCCAACAGAGGCGTATAAATTTCCTTTCATGTTCACATCTTTCATTGTCTTTATTATTTTGAATAGAACAAAAACTAATGCATTTTGAAACAGTTAATGCTTTTTTTTGTATCGTGGTGTTACAAAAGCTAAATATGATAGTAGTTGGGTAATTAGCTTTATCATTTACTTATGTTTTATTAATCTTATCCATGTGACATTAACTGGGGATTTTGGTAAAACTCTGTATACAGGGTTTTCCATATTTAACTGTTCAGCATGCTTTGTATTGTATTATTCTCCACACAAACAACTGTGAGCCTACTTTGGCTTACTCTGTGTGTTATGAAGTGAAAGCTTTTGTTCCTTTTAAGTAGGATGGATGGTCATACTGGTGACAATCTCAGGTTTATGACATGGGCTCTTTGCAGTAGTGGACCATGTTGACCATGTTCATTCTTTAACATAAGCCTGGCATGTGTAGTTGCTTGATAAATAATCATTGAATGAACATCCAAGCTCACAAAAAAAGTGTGTATATAAATGCACATGTGTGAGTTACCTACACAATTCAGAATGATTCTTATCTTGATGAGAACCAGGGATCACACACTGCATACTTCTCTAGGTTTTCCAGTACATTCTGTACGACAGTACATTGTTCATCAGTTTGTCTGTATTGATACCTGGATAACAGCATGTAAAGCTTCAGTGCATCAGATGCCTTTCCTCAGATAAACCTTTGTGATTCAATCTTAGCCAAAAGCTTCTGAATATGTAACAGCCTATTTTACATTAGCAGGCACAGCACACAAAACATACAGTGAAACTCTACTTTTATAAGATAGTGTCAAATTTTAGCCATCAAACAAATTTCCAAACTGGTTAGAAAAAAAAGTTGTCAAGCTATATAATCTGAAGTCTAAAGACATTCTCCTAAATCTCCCATAGCATTTAATGGGGAATTAGAGATCAGTGAGTGTAAATCATGAAAAACAGGGCAAGACCAGTAGACAAATATGTTCTGGCCCCACTTTCCTCTGCTTGTTCTGCCCTTTTCTTCCTACTTCCTCACTTTCCCTCACTCTTATCCTCTTGAACTCCGGGTATTCTCAGGACTTCACAGCAGATTGCATACTCTGAGGTGATGGGGACATCTTGGTTATCCTTTCCAAAAGATCTAAAATCAAAATAAGGAAGAAATAGTATTAAAATTAAAAATCAGAGGGGTGGGGATAGCAAATTAATCCTGTTTACACTGGTAAGATGGAAGTGGCCATGTAGGCAGAAACATAAAAGAAAATAAAGTGAAACTAAAATGAAGCTTATTATCCACCGGTAAACATGAAGTTTTGCAAACATTAAGGGACTCCTACCTCCTTTCATCTTTACTCTGGAGGAAAGCATCAGCGTTAATTTAAATGGCCTAAATGGGAAGCAAGGAGCCCTTTCACACCTACAATAAATGCATTTCTCGGTTTTCTCCTTTTTTGGCTGTCTCCTCTCCCAGTCAGATAGTTAGGCTGAAACTACTTGTTTTGTACTTTTGGAACAGACAGAGAAGATAAGTTGTGTGTACAATTAATCTAGAACATGCCAACTAAAATATTTGGCTTCTAAATAACAGGAAAGAAAAATGGGCATTTAGGATTGCTTGTAATGCTATTATTCATCTTAACACTTAACCATCCACTAACTCACCTTATAATCTATTTCAGTAAAAGACAATTAAAATATGTTGACCCTAGTAATATATTGTATTCCTTTGATAGAAATTAGTATATCAAAGCAGGATATAATTAACTGGTCAGCCACTTTCTGTGGGTCCTCCAATTTCCAACTCAAAGTAATTGCATGACAAAAACAGGCCTAAGCTCACTCAGACTATGGATGTGGTCTCTCTAGCACTATAAGCAAATCCATTTGCCAAACATACTCCCGTGTGTGTTCTAAAGTTAAGCTCAATGGTTTTTAAAGCTCTCTTCCCACAGTAATGTACTTTAGCAAAATATCAGGTAAATGGAAATTATTTTCTTAAAAGGCCAGTGACAAGTATAATTAGAACCAAGAGATGGAGTGTTATCTATTCACACATTTTAAATTTTTGTATGGCCAGTACATAAGTAGCGCATCAAAGTCTTCATGGTCATTTTCTCTTAGCCCAAACTCAAGCTTTAACAAAAAATACGAGTTGTATCTCACATAAGTCTGTTATTTATTTGGTTTTAAAATAAAGAACAACAATGGACCCTGACTATTACAGGATTAAGATAAGCAACCTGGCCAACCATGTCCCTAAAAAGCACTGAACTTTCTCCCATTTTTCTAAGATAATATCAGAATTTAAATTCCTCGTTGACTCATTCAGGGCCCCTGTTGTCATGAGCATAGTTGGCCTCTAACTGTTGAGCTTAGTACAGCTCGAGTCTTGTGACTTTTTTTTTCTCTGCGAAAATGCAAGGCAGGACACTGGGTTCTCTTTCTTTCTCCCTCACAGAGCATGACCATAAAAACAGCTAATCAATTTATTTGTATCTGAGGTGGTTTTAAAGGGTTAGGAAAGAATAAAATGAGCAGATCATTTGCAGTAGCACCAAGATAGCAACAGGAAACTGTCAGCTCAGGTCTCTAAAAAGTGTAAGATTTAGGGTTATAGTGCATTAGTTATCTATCACTGTGTAACAAATTATCCCAAAACTTCATAAATTAAAACCTAAATAAATATATAGTATTTCTACAGATAGCAGGTTCTTCTGGGTTGGGGTCTCTTGTGAGGCTGCGGTTGCTGAACCTTGAAGGGATGGAGGATTTGCTTCCCAGGTGACTCACTCACAAGACTGTCAAATCTTCATGAGCTGTGCAGGGGAGGCCTCAGTTCTTCCCAGTGTGGATGTGTCCACAGACTGCTTGGCGGTCCTCATGGTGTGGTACCTAGTTTCTCCCAGAGTTGGCAATGCAAAAGAACAGGGCAAAAGCTGCAATGTCTTTTATGACCCGGCCTGGGAAGTTACACTCTCTCACTTCTTTAATAGCTCCTTGGTCACACAGGCCAGCTTATATAGGGTCTAAGGGAGTATACGATGATAATTATGTCAATCTGAGTAAAACATTGTGTTTCTCTGATAGAGATGAGTGTATCAGAGTAGGACATTATGAGCAGTATCAGAGGACATGGAATCCAAGAGGGAAGGATCACAGGTGTTACCTTGAAGTCTGGCTAACACAGTATTTACCTCTCTGGTCATTTCTTGATAATAGTGCACTTTTATATTAGAACAGGCTTTAAGTGTTTGTGTTGATTTTAAATAAAAGTGACAGTCAACATGGATAAAACCAATCTTCTTCCTTCTAGTCCTTTCTTTAAGCCCCTTCCAGTACTATAAAAAAGAAGCTCAGCATGAACCAACTCTTGAAATTTTGTGAAAATTTTATTTATAGTATGCTAGGGCTCTTGTTAGCCTTTCCTCGTTTCCTACCAAAGCGGCTCTGGGGAAGGAAGTCTGACTCCCTGAGAGGAAACTAGCCCCACCCACTCAGGAAAAGCCTTCGTCTTGCTCTTTCTCTCTCCTCACGGCAGAGCAGTGGTTTTCAACCCCAACTGTCCATTAGAATCACCAGGGTTAGAACCTAGACTTTTAAAAACAACACTTTCAGGCTTTTAATCTTGTTTCACCACCACCTAATTAGCATTTATTAAGTGCTGCTCTAAATTATATGAAAATATTAACTTACTTGAACCTCAAAACAAGTCTGTGAGGCAGGTACTACTATTATCCCCATTTCATAGATGAAACTTGAGGCACAGGTGAAATTGAGAAACTGTTCCCCAAAATCATACAATGAGTGGAAAAGCCACGTCTCCAGGAAATTCTAATATATATCTATAATTGAGTACCACCACCCTTAATTTTAATTAAATTTTGAAGGCCTTCTTTTGAGAATCTGATGAAATATGCAAGCTTTATTACCAGAAAAGTGCACAAAGCACGTGTGTGTGTGTGCACATGTGTGTGTGTATAAATAAAACATTTGTGTATATCCTTCTAGGGATACATATATAAATACTCTGCAGCCCATTTTAGATTTTTTCCCAGGGACCCATGAACTACAGTTTGACCATCTTGGCTTTCTAGAGAACTGGTTTTTCCTGGAGCAGCATCACCTGGGAAGGTGTTAGAAATGCAAATTCTCAGGCCCCACCCAAAAGAACATACAGACATATTTCTACATTCATAAATTTGCCAATAACTGCAGATCATACACATAATTTCTATAATAATATTTGGAAATTTGATCCAATTTGGGGACTGTTTTTGCATACCTAGTGCTTAATTTTTAAGTACCTATAATGGAAATGTTATATTTAAGCATACATTTTTTTCTCTTAAGACTAATTAAGACATTCCTGGCCAACTATCACATCTCTTGGGCAAGGTATTGAAAGGAGGCATTTGATATGAAAATCTGTAGTAGGTCATAATTTCCAGGGGGGTAAAAAGGTAGTAAGAATGCAATTAAGAATAAAGTCACATTTGCTGAAGACAAAGAAATGACTATGCGTATATCAATATAATGACATAGTAAATTATCACTTACATGAAAAGTATAAAGCTCTTCTTTTTTCCTCTATTGTCTTACTGGTATTAATCTTTCAGCTATGTCTCATCTGGGAAAAGATAGAAGAAGAAATGAAATGGAAAAAAGGAGTTATAAAACCTTATTTAGACTTTCCTTCCTTATTAGAGTTTTTCGGGAAAAGTTTAGAAAAATAACAAATTGGAAATAATTGCTAAAATATTCTTAGAGAAACTCAATTTAAACAGGAAATAAAAATATTTAAATATCATGGCTTTAGGTGCTAATTGCTACACTGCCCCTGGTATATATTAAAGAAAACAAAATGATTTAATGGAGTACATGAACATTATCTAAACTACTTGACTTTAATTGTGGAACTTGTAAATTCAGTTTCATTATATCAAATCAAATCAATCACAAGTGCAGCAATGCATGCAGATACAGAGTTGGAACCAAAGAATACAAATACTATCACTTTTGGGGGGTGGGGCAATATTTTGGTCAAGAATCTTTGTCTTTGAAGAATGTCAATACCCAGTCAGTGGAATTATTTTGGCAAAAAGGAACTCTGGGCTTTGGGAAGGAGATGCAATTGGTATAAAATCAGCTTTCTAGAAACTTTCTACTAAAAAGGAATCCAATTAACCATACTTTTGCCATGTTGTTTTTTTGTTTTTTGAGACCTCCAAGGAAAGCACTGAAAGAGTGACTCTAGATGGTTCTTTTAAGGGTAATTGTCAATCATATAGCCTATGAATGATATGTAGAAATGAGACCTGGTTATAACCAGAGAAGGGGAAAGGCATATGTAACGTCCCTTTCTGCTTTGGACGAGAGCGCTGCGAGCGTGGTAGACAACGTGCACATACACTTTACCCTACTAAGAAGCTGCCACTGAGTGGATTGTTGTGAAACCTGAGACTCATACCAATCGCATAACAATGGGATATTTGAGATGGCAAAAAGAGCTGAATTCAGTCCTAAGAAGTGTAAATTTTCAGAAGCTTAATGGAAGACAAAGACAGAGATTATAGCTGATAACTCTCAGATGCCAGACAGAACAGAGCATGTTGAAGCATGGGGGACATTTAGGAAAGAAAATAGAAATATTTAATGGGGAATTTGAGTACATTGTGCTGTGCTTTGGGCTGTCAGCCCTCACTGAAGTTTCCTTTCCCCAAGAAACTTCAGTGCACTGTGCATTACTTGTCATTGGAAGAGTTCTTTAAGGATGCTTCAAAATGCTAATTCTGATACCACAATGGGTCCAACTAGAACAGAGGATGATAAGCTGCACATCTGCCAGGTGCTGCAGGAAATCCCAGCTCTTTCTCTCCCAGCAGAAACCACTGCAGCATGTGAGAGAGTATGAGTGGCATTACCATATAATTTATTCTTGTAAAAGGAGAAAGTAAGTCATCTACAGAATTAGAACCATCACTATGATGACTGCAAACTTCATCGTGGCACTCCACACAACTCACTGTGTGGATGGCAAGGGGCCGCAACACCAAGGCCAAGGACCACTGCTGGCTCAGAGGAACCCAAGGGCAAAAAGTAAAAAGAATGAAAACTGAGTACAGGGCGATGGAGTGGAGGTATGTGTGAAGATTCCACAGAGGCAAAGAGAGGCAACCAACAGTAAAACATTTGCAAGCAGGAAAATTCCAAGGATAGGAGAATCACAACTCAGGTGTAGGACTGAGGAAATATAGTATCATCTTGTGCTGATAAGAAAAACATACAGGTATGACCGACCAAGTATAAGAGATCCTAGTAGACCCAAATACAAAGGAGGCCTAGAACATTTGGTTATTCTTTTCTCAAAAATTGTAGTCCCTCTTATTGATACCGTTCAGGAGAATTTCTCCATTACCTGAGAACTTGGTCTGGATCCGTTGTCTTTGCACGGTGCTCTATGGAACATGAGATTAAAATTCTAGAACTACTTTGACATACATGGTTATATAATCTAAGCCCTAATATGTCTGAAAATATCTCTCTGTTGCACTTGAATAATGACTTGGCTATGTGTATACTTTGAGGGTCATACTTATTTTCAGAACTTCTTTATTGGCTTATGGTATTCAGGATTATAACAGAGGAACATAAGACCAGAATGTTTTTTCTTCTTTGTGCATGATATGTTGTTTTTTAGCCTAGATGCACATTAGATCTTTAAATATATTTCAAAGATTGAAAATAATGTCAAAGGATTGTTTTCATTGTTAATTTTGACTGGTCCTCAATGGGTAATAGTTAATAGTTCTTCAGTCATATGCTTCCTTCCTTTTGTTTGGCTGCATATGTCCCAAGTCTTAAAATCCCTTAGAGTTTCTTGCATATGAATGCCATTCTTCCCTGGAGTCTAGGTCTGTAAAGGCTTTACTAAGCATGGAAGAAGATAACATTCAAAGTGCTTTAGTATATTTACAGGGCTGTGCAACCATTATCATCATCTAAAATATTTTCATTGTTGCAAAATATTATACCCATTCGCAGCCACTCCCTGTACCCCTACCTCCATTGAATTGTGCATATTAGGTTGGTGAACCTTGTGCTACATAAATTACATCTCAATAAAGCTGTTTTATAAAGTAATTTATAAGTGTTATTAGATACTTTTAATTTTTATGATGAAAGGAGGAATTGAGAAATCTCAGAGATTCTTTTATAAACTTCCATATTTCTATATCTTTACCTTTACATTTTAAAAAATGCAATGATTTATAATCTGAACACATTGTCCATTATTTATCTCAAAACATAAGTTATTTTTCATGAACCATAAAATATGTTTCCATGTAAGTATATATGAGAGCATGTAGTTACATTTAGGCTTCAAATTAGAACTATAACACATAATTTTGCCATTGCTTCTCCTTATCTAATTTGTTCCTATAGAGCATAATATAGGTAGATAATTTCCATTATAAATAGGTACCAATATTGTTAGTGAATATTATAAAAAGCCTATTTCCTTAGTTGAATTCAAACAAATTCATTCACTTCAGATTTTATCATCCACTAATTTTTATTCTTTATCTATATGGGAAATTAACATTGAAACTTTGAAGTCAATGTATTGACCAGTGCTACTGCTTTGCTGTTTTGTAATTTCTATTTGCCTGAAGAGAAATATGTCAAGTCATTTTATAAGTATCAGAAAATAAAGAATAATGTAATTCTAGATAAACTGAAAAAGATTTGATTTAGATCGTAAAAAATAAATTTTAATAGTATTTTATCTCATAGTTAAAGAAAGACATGAAATACTGAAATGCACACTAATTACTAAAACACCTTTACCCTCAACACAATAAGGCAACTTGAGAGAGCAAACGTAGGAATAATTGCGTGCTTGATTATCACTTCAACTTTCAGAGCATAGTTCATCCTTAGACATTTTATTAATTTAACCGTAAAACTGTGTCTAATCTAACAGTGTGTTGAAAGATTCGATGAGTGGAAGTTTCAGGTTTCATATTCATTTATTCTGTGAACTAGAAATAAATAAAGTATCTGTACACTTTAAATTATGATTTATCAACTCTTATTCCACTTAGGGTGAAAAAATATTATTACATTCAGTTTTTTATTGTTCATATTAGGATAATGTCTTACACAGTTTGGCTAGGATTTGATAACCAAACCCAACTGGAATCAGTTACAAAATTTTCTTAGGTCAGTTGTGATAAAATATAAAGAAATCTTAAAATTATATTATTAGTAGTCTTTGCATGTTTTCATATTGATTGTGCCTTTCATGTATGTTTACATATTTTAGACTCAATTAACCTATCAAGCTTCTCAGTATCCTATGAAGTAAATCAGCATGAAATACTATTGATAGATATTAAAATATACAAAGGTTAAGTGACTTGTCAAACCATATTTCTTCTGCTATTGCTTTTAAAAGAGTTATTTTGCTTAAATGTATACTAACTGAATAAAAACTGTTTGCATGTTAATTTAAATGACATTTTCTTTCTACTACATGGAAGAGGGAGCCTATAAGATTGATAACTACACTAAGCACTATCCCAGGAATTTTAAGAAACAGAATGAAATGAGCCTGCTGGGTAATGGAAGTCTTTCATTCATTTATTCCACTGAGAGGTTCTGGAGTTTGGCAACTGTATTCAGTCGCTAATGTAACTGAGGGAACAGTTGCAGCATGGGTGGGGACAGATTTTGCCTACTTAGTGATTCAATTCTTCCCATGGGAAATTTCACATATCATGAACCATGTGGCAAATTCTCTTTAGAGAAAACCTGGACAAGAGATGATAACACAACACCCAAAGTAGTAACATTAACATTTTTACTTCCCGCTGTCTTCGCAAAGTGATTTGTTAACTCACTATTCACAGAGGAACGTTCAGAATTGTTGCAAACAGAAAGCCAAATTTGGAGATTTATTTTGATGAATGTTTGATTTTGTTAACTTACGTACTCAAGAAAAGTAATGTATAAAGCTATTTCCATTCAGCTTCATAACATGAGCAAATTTTCTGGAATAATTACAATTTGTAAGTCTCAGATCTCCTTGAATGTTGTGTCACCATATTGAGGGACCACCTTTGCCAGTTTTACTTTTACGAATCACAAAAATTTTTTTCCTACCTGGAATTTGATACTTATACTCTCTCTTTATAGAATTATTTTCAGAGCTTATCTCCTCTTTCTATAATGTTTAAAATATCTAATATATTGTCAAATATGCCATATCTCTTTTTATCAGTGCATAGCACTGCTTTAAAATGTACATCCATCTGGTTTTATTTATTTAAAACTCTAAAGTTTGATAGAATGAATTTTGTTGTTTCATCATTTTTGTAAGATTCATATTTCATAAAACATCTAGTTAAAATATGTGCTGCAATCTAGGTATTCAATAATATGAGTTGATTGCAACTAAGGAAGTAGTTTTGAAGACCGTTGATTTTATGTTATGCAAATTCCTTTTTTTTAGTAAAGTAGCATTCTGGAGCTTCAAAGTATCTTATATTTATGTTGTTGACTATATCTTCAAACCACAATAACAGGACACATGGTCTGTCAAGTAAGAGAATACTTCTATATAAACTAGAATGACATATTTGAAATTGAAACACTCTCAAAGAATCCAGACCACATGGTCTCCATAGCTATAATACTAGGAAGTACCAAATAGTTATTCTGTAAAATCATTTTTATAAGTCTACTACAAAAATATTCTTAAGATGTGATTTGCTCTAGAATTTGCATTAAAATGCATTCCTTACATTCACAAAAAGTTACTCATTTATTTGACCATTTAATAAGCTAATTATATTTAAATCTATTCTGCATCAGCCATTGTGGCAGGTACTTGAGGCCAAAAAGAGGAAATCGCTGCCCTTTTGGAGCTCAGAGTCTTGCCAAAGAGACAGGTATTGATCTAATATTCATGCATATTTTGGGGAAAATGACTATAATATCTGCTCTGAAATGAGTGTGTTGTGTTTTAAGAATACTTGAGAGGGGCATTTTATTTTTGTCAGGCAGTTCAGAAAAGTGTTCCTCAAGGAGGTGATTTTTGAGCTGAGATATTAAGGGCAAACAGGAGTTAACCAGTTGAAAATGTACGGGAATATCTGTTTCAATGTAAAGCTTTAAAACCAATAAATGGTATGGCAAATTTTTTTCTTTAGACTACTAATTACAAATACTTACACAAACCTTTATGTCAATAGCTTGTGAAATGTAGAATTTACATTTCCCTCTGGGCTGCCTGCAAAGACAGTATTAGGTTTATGTGCATACGCATCCACCTGCTTTCCCCACCCCTCCGCCCCAGTGCAAAATTAGCTTCCATTCAATAATTGCTGTCCCTGGTTACCCCTTAGCCTCAACTATTTTTTGTGTTGGCAAGTCCCCAGAAAGTTCCAAAAGAGGAAATTCATGTCCATCTTTAGCTATTTGATTACATTCATGATATTTCAGTCACAAAATAATTCCCAGCTGTCAAGCTTGACATACATATTCAACAGCATCTAAATGTTGTTGCATCTATTACATAAGCCACAAAGAAACTCACTCAACAGATGCTCCAAAATTTATAGAACTCGTAATTCTCAAAACATTTGATGTTTTTATTATAAAATTTTGGTCTCTTGGTGATTGATTTGATTGTTCACATTACAGCCCTTCCCTCCCTGGATCTGTATAGTTCATGTATTTTCTGGGCTCCCATATGTTTCATTTCACCAGAGATGGGCCATTTTCCCAGAAGCCAGGCAATGGTGAAATTCGGTGACAGGGAAGCTTTTATGAGGGGAATATTGCCAGTTAAAATTCAGGAACATCAGAGGGAGGCAATATAGTCCAACTCTGTCTATCACCAACAAGAACACTGGTGACAAAGAACATTAAGTGGTCTCTCAAAATCATACGGGTGGTAAGAACACAGCTGTGCCGTATGAACCTCCTGATCCAAATCTATCCAATATAGATCATATTGTATGTGTTATACAACAATGATTAAAATCAACTTTGGAATCTTAAGAAGCTAAAAACAGTTTTTGACTGAGATACTTTAAAGCTGCTCAAGGCATTGCTACATTGTGGGTGTATGATAAAAGTAATTACACTTATGCCCTCACATCTTCTATCTTATGACTATCTAAAACTCACAAAAGTCTCTAGTAAGCAAGAGGTGAGGAGGTTCATAAGTGACATAGGGTAAAGCAAATTTTACTCAATCAGCAGTTTAGTCCTTTAACAAAATATTTGATGGAGTTTACTCTTAAAGAAAGTCTATAGACACCCGCGCCACATCACCAAAAAATTTAAAAATTGACCCATTACTGGGCCAGGTCAGGTCAGCTTTTTAGGCTAACTTACCCAACGAGCAACTGTGATCCCACAGTTAATGCTAAACTGCATAAAGTTAGTGACTAAATCCTTACAAACTCCGTAATTCCCCAAAGTGTGTCTCCTGATGTCTCCAATTCTCCTACTAAAGAATAGAAAGGGATCACAAGACACACAAACACACATCTCTTTGCTTTTCTTCTGATAGAAAATGGAATGTCTACAAAGGAGTTATATTTTAAACATACAGTTCTCTTGTTTCCAAGGCTTCATGCTCATTGATTGTACGCATGCCTATTTTTAAAATGTAGATTTAAATGTGGTTGATCCCTCTACTCTAGTCAACATGAGCAGTCCTCGTTGTAAGGTCCTGGATTCATATAATCAGATTTTTCTTCTCAACTCTAAAATAATAAATACAATATACCTTAATGTTGATTCCCTTGCCATAAAGGCACATAATCTCTCATTTGATATCTAGGTATAATTTCTCAGTTTTTTTCAATTGCTTTGATCTATGTGTCTGTGAGTTGCAATTAGCTGCTCTAGAGGGTTGATAGTGGGGAACTATCTCTAGAATCCCAAAGCACATCAAGAATTTATCTTTTTTTAAAGCTGTTTTCCTTCCTACCTTCCTCATTGTACATGACAGCCTCACTCTGAGTCCAGTAACCTGAGTCGTATCCTCAGATCCAACTAAGTTCTCCCCCTTTCCTTACTCTTCCATTGCAGAGTGTAAGCTCTACCAATTCTCACATTGAAGTATCTCCTTTTCCCTTCTACTCACACCCTGCAGTTAAGTAGAACTCAGGGTGTGAGTAGACTGCACTGGTTCAGACATCTTTTTCCCATGGATTTCTTCCTAGGTACCAGGCCCCTCAAATTGCCTCTCTCCTGCTACACAAGATCTGTCTAAACTCAAAACATCTCTCTTCCTCCCTTCACCCTTCCCCTCCCCCCATAACTACAATTGTTATAAATATAAACCACTTTGGTAGGACTTTATTAACAACTATATTAAGTCCATAACTTTGCATTGAAAAGATACCTAATTCTTCATGAAAATACCATTTATGAGTAGGTATATTATTACTCCTGAAATAGGAGTAAGAACCCAGTACCTTTGCCACTTTTCATTAGCCTCAGTAATCTAAAATTTGAATTAAAACATATAAAAGAGAAACAATTTCTGTTTCAGGGTACATGAAAACTGGTTCCTTTGTTGATAATTTTGAATATTGAATATATTTAACTTAATTTTATTCAATTATTAGAACAGAAATAAAACTTTAAATTAGCCATGATCATACCACTCCATTCTCTACTGCTACATTTGCACACAAATTTTATATAATTGTAAAAACAGCATAAATGCACTTCTGTATTTTTTCACCTTGGGGGAGATTTTGGCATATTGATACAGAGATTGAGTCATTTTAATGATTACATAATATCCCACTGAATCCATAAACTTCAGTTTTTTAACCAACCCTCTATTTTTGGATAATCAGGCTGTTACCATTCTTTCAACTATTATGAATGGTTCTACAATGAAAATGTTATTGTGTTATGCTTTTCTTTATCTCCTTTATGTCCTTGAGGCAAATTTTCAGTAGAATTACTGAGTCAAAGATGGTTAACACTGTATATTTCTTCAAATGCAGTGCTGTTCTGTACCAGTTTTCAACATTACGCACGTCACCGAAGATGGATGAGTATTCTTGTTTCAGCACGCTATTGACAGAACAGAATGCTGCAATGATTTTGTTTGTTTTTGTAACAGTTATAAAGTATTACCTCATTGTTTATACTTTGAATTTTCTCATAACTAAGGAGTTGAACATTTTTTGTTTGTTGCTAATTTTACTTCTTCTTGAATTTTTTAATTAATATCCCTCCCCTTTAAATATTATTCTTCAATTTAATGAACACTGTTTTAACTTTTAATCTCTGGCTTCTTTTTAGAATATAGCTTTTAATTTTTATATTGATTGCTGCATACATTTTTCTCAAGGTATTTTCCCTTTAGGTTACATTGTTTTTATTTTAAGGACTTATCATACATATAATCATAATCTAGCTTTGCTGTTTGTTTTAGCTTCAATGTTATCCTGCAAAATATTTTTTGATCTCTTATTTGATTTTTGTATGCATACTGTTAATTTTTATTTCTTTGGTCTTCATTTTAGGATTGAAATTAATTTGATAATAGAAAAATGTCATGTTTTTATGGCTTTGGGAATAATTCAGTTGGACAGAATAAAATTGGTAAGGCAGAAGATATAGCACATGATCACAACGGCCTAGCCTTTGAGTGGGAGAAATCTGGTATTATTCAGTATACATGTAGTCTGGGTAGCTTTAGATAGTAGTATGAAGAATTCAGCCATAGTAGCAAGAGGGGAGACAAAGCACATGGTTATAGAAGAAGGCAGATTGGCAAATGTGTAGTAAGAGATATGGAATCTAAGTGATCAGCGGAGAGTGAAAAGAGGAGAGGGGTTCTTGGATATTTGTAGAAAGAGAAGAACACTAGTATGAAATAATCTTGGCACAGGAGACAAAGTGTTCAGCGAAATGTAGAAATGCAAAATGTAGAAATCACTGTCAGGATTGAGGGCCCTTTTGAGCTTTGTGACTATCACTTCAGATAATAGTCATGCTTGTATTTTTTTCAGTCAGGCTGAGGCACTGGGATACAGGCATAGAATACATAAGGAATTGGAGTTACCCAGTCTGGCTTTTGCAAGGTGAGTATGACAAAGACAAAGAGAGGCCAGATAAAAGGTGTGTGTAAAAGACACACACTCCCTGGCCATAGTCTCTCAGTTAGATAAGGAGGAGTAAAACCATGAAGTAGTTCATTTATAGAGAAACAGTACATCTCAGTGGATACAAGAGAGAGTAAGATAAGGTGGTGCCTAAGATTAGGATGCTTTTCAAAGAGCATAATTCTTGAAACTGAGATTTCGGAGGGAATGTTGTTGTTGGTAGTGACAGGATCTAGAGTAAGACCATGGAAAGGCTGTGATGGGACATAGGACAAGTCCAAATGAGAAGTGCAGGTCAGAAGCTGAGATCCAGGGCACTAAACAGGTCCAGTATATAGTTATTAGGGTCATACAGACACACATGAAATGATGACTGAAGTGATGCTGAGGAGAAAAAAACAGTGTGCTATGGAATCAAATATCAATAGTAATTTCCAGTAAGTTTGTGTTTTAGAAGGCTCCCCTTAAGCTTATTTGATAGTGGCTGCTTCTTCATATCTTACCAACATCAAGTATTATCAATATGCTTAATCTTTATCTGTTTCCTTTGTGAAAAACAATATTTTGGGATTGAATTTTTATTTTCTAATAATAAATACAATTTTTCATCTTTTCCTACATATTATTCCTTTTACATTAATTACCTGCTCATTTTTCTGCTCATGTGTTCACCTTTTATTAGCTGTTTGAAAGAAATCCTCCTGAAATGGAGAAATTCCCTCTGAACTATCAACTATCTTGCAAGTATTTTCCAATTATTTTTTTAGTTTATTATTTTTTTATTTTTAATTTATTTTAATTGTTGTTCTTGTACAGTTTTCTGTCTTCTACTCCCATCCCAACCTTCACCCACCTCCCTCCCATTTCCACCACCCTAGTTTTTATCCATGTGTCCTTTATACTTGTTCCTGTAAACCCTTCCCCTTTTCCCCTGATCTTCCCTCTCCTCTCCCCTATGGTGACTGTCAGTCTGTTCTCAATTTCAGTGTCTTTGGTTATATTTTGCTTGTTTGTTTGTTTTGTTGGTTAGATTCCTGTTAAAGGTGAGATCATATGGTATTTGTCTTTCACCGCCTGGCTTATTTCACTTAGCATGATGCTCTCCAGTTCCATCCATGCTGTTGCAAAGGGTAGGAGCTCCTTTTTTCTTTCTGCGGCATAGAATTCCATTGTGTAAATGTACCATAGTTTTTTGATCCATTCATTTACTGGTGGGCATGTGTGTTGCTTCCAACACTTGGCTATTGTAACTGGTGCTGCTATGAACATAGGGGTGCATAGGTTCTTTTGGACTGGTGTTTCAGGGTTCTTAGGATATAATCCTAGAAGTGGGAATGCTGGGTCAAAAGGTAGATCCTTTTTTAGTTTTCTGAGGAAGTTCCATACTGCTTTCCATAATGGTTGTACCAGTCTGCAATCCTACCAACAGTGCACTAGGGTCCCCTTTTCTCCACAACCTCTCCAACACTTGTTGTTTGTTGCTTTGTTTATGATGGCCATTCTGACCAGTGTGAAGTGGTATCTCATTGTGGTTTTAATTTGCATCTCTCTGATAGCTAGCAATATTGACCATCTGTTCATGTGTCTTTGGATCCTCTGTATGTCCTTCTTGAAATTCCAAAATGATGGAAGACTCTCAAACTCTTTTTATGAAGCCAGCATCATCCTAATCCCAAAACCAGATAAAGACACAACAAAGAAAGAAAACTTCAGGCCAATATCGTTGATGAACATAGATGCTAAAATCCTCAACAAAATATTGGCAAACCACATCCAACAATACATTAAAAAGATCATACACCATGACCTAGTGGGATTCATCCCTGGGATGCAAGAGTGGTTCAGCATTTGCAAATCAGTAAATGTAATACATCACATAAACAAAAGCAAAGACAAAAATCACAAGATCATATCAATAGATGGGGAAAAAGCATTTGATAAGGTACAGCACCCATTTATGATAAAAACACTCAGCTAAGTGGGAATTGAGGGAGCATTCCTCAACATAATAAAGGCCATATATGAGAGGCCTACAGCCAACATCATACTCAATGGGCAAAAACTAAAATCTTTTCCACTAAGATCAGGAACAAGACAAAGATGTCCACTTTCACCACTTCTATTCAATATAGTATTGGAAGTCTTAGCTGCAGCAATTAGACAAGAAAAGGAAATAAAGGGCATCCAAATTGGAAAGGAGGAAACAAAACTATCATTGTTTGCAGATGACATGATAGTATAGTGTACATAGAAAATCCTATAGACCCGGCCAAAAAGCTCCTCAACCTAATAAATGAATTTGGCCAAACAGCTGAATACAAAGTCAATACCCAGAAGTCAAAGCCATTTTTGTATAATAACAATGAAACAGCAGAAGCAGAAATCAAGAAAAAAATCCCATTCACTGTAGCAAAAAGAAAAATAAAATACCTAGGAATAGACCTAACCAAGGCAGTAAAAGAGCTATATGCAGAAAACTACACAACACTGAAGAAAGAAATCAAGGAAGACAGAAACAAATGGAAACATATACCGTGTTCATGGATTGGAAGAATCAACATCATCAAAACATCCATACTACCCAAAGCAATTTATAAATTCAATGCAATACCTATTAAAGTACCAATGGCATATGTCACAGACATAGAACAAACACTTCAAAAATTTATATGGAACCATAAACAACCCCGAATAGCTGCAGCAATTTTGATAAAGAAGAGCAAAGTAGGAGGATCACAATACCTGACACCAAATTGTATTACAAGGCCACTGTAATCAAAACAGCCTGGTACTGGCATAAAAACAGGCACATGGGCCAGTGGAACAGAACAGAGAGCCCAGAAATAAACACAAGTCTCTATGGTCAATTAACATTTGACAAAGGAGGCAGCAACATAAAATGGAGTGAAAATAGCCTCTTCAACAAATGGTGTTGGGAGAACTGGACAGCTACATGCAAAAAAATGAAACTCGAGCACCAACTTACACCATACACAAAAATAAATTCAAGGTGGATAAAAGATTTAAATATAAGCCGTGACACCATTAAAGTCCTAGAGGAGAACATAGGCAGGAAAATCTCAGATATTTCATGCAGCAACATTTTTACTGATATGTTCCTGTAAAGCAATGGACATAAAGGAAAGAATGAACAAATGGGATCTCATCAAAATAAAAAGCTTCTGCATGGCTAAAGAAAATGGTATTAAAATAAAAAGAGAACAGACTGTATGGGAAACATATGTTCCAATGATACCTCAGACAGGGTTGAATCTCCAAAATATATAAAGAACTTACATGACTCCCCTCTAAGAAGACAAGCAACCCAATTAAAAAATGGGCAAAGGACTTGAACAAACACTTCTCCAATTATTTTTATATTGACATTTTAGTAAGTATTAATAATTTTTTTTCACTTTTGAAAATAAATATTACAATTAATGTAGTTATATATTAATTAATTATAAATAAGGCATCAGATTGATATATTTATTTGGATTAAATCTTTCTTTTCCCAAATGGAAAAAACTCATCATAGATGAGTTAAATATATTTTTTAAAATTCCATAGTAGCTATAGTTAGCTCAAGAAAAAAAAGATGTATCTTAAATATAAGTCTTTTTTAAAATTTGTTGTTCAGTTACAGTTGTCCCACTTTTCCCCCATTGCTTTCCCCTACCCTGTTTCCTCCTACCCCCATAGTCAATCCCCCCCATTGTCCATGCCTATGAGTCCTCTATTCGTGTCCCTTTGCTTGCCCCTTCCATTCTTTCCCCCACTATCCCCTTTCCCCCTCCCCTCTGGTCAATGACAGTTTGTTCTTTATTTCCAAGTCTCTGGTTCTATTTTGCTCATTTGTTTGTTTAGCTGATTAGGTTCTACTTTTTAAGTATAAAAGTCTTTTAATAAAAATTTCATTTAAATATCTTAGGTTCTCAGTAGCAACCACTTACATATTACAGATAGTACTACTTCAGATAAATTTGTTGGGGTTTTTAGTAGAAAATGAGAGTACATTAATGTAATGCTAAGAAAAATGGAAATTTATTGACTATTTTCTTGACTGACAAAAGGATATAAAGATTTACAAGTGAAATGCTTTTAAGGGAAAAATCATTTAGGAGGTATCTGTACATGGATTTTCTTTCTATGTTAGAACTTCTATGATAATATGCTTCACTAAAATTTTTATTTATTGTCTTTCTCCAAGGGTAATGGATGCTAAGTTGCTATATAACACAACAAAATTTTTTTATATTAAATTGATAGTACTTATCTGGTGGCAACATTCAGTTTCATATAATTTCAATATATATTGATGCTATTGCTATCTGCTTTTGGAAAATGTCTGTGTGGTACTTCATCTTGAAGGAAGAAATAAATGAACCAAAAAGAGAAAACCAATGAGACAGTGAAGGGAATAGGATGAATTCTCATATTTCCAAAGAATTGTACTATTTCATGGCACCACTCATCTTCAAATTAACCTATATATATTGAGTCACCAAAAATACATGAGAAGATAATTAATTATATATTGTGGTATTGATAGTTTGTTTAGCCAATTCTTTTGGCCTTTGAATGGTGAATTTCAGCTCTAATGTAAAACACTACGGTTGACAATAAAAATAGGGGTCTCAGCATTATCACTTGTTTAGGGTAAGTTGATAAGGAAATTCAGGGACTCATTAGCATGACTCCCCAGCTGAGCAAGAGATTGGTATGAAACAGAACTAGTGAGTGGTAACTTCTAATACAGTGGGGCAAAAGTAGGGTTACAATTGTGAGTATGCCAAACAGTTTATTGTTATTTTGTTGTTTATTAATTATTGTATTATTTTCCATATGAACAGCTGTAAACCTACTTTTGCCCCACCCTGGTATGTGTAATTGAGGTCTCTGAAGAAGTGCAGATGGTCAAACACAGTTGCTGAAATTGAAAGAAGGGAGAGAAAATCTAATATATGTAGGTGGAGTCTCTGAAGGAGGAAAACAAAACAAAAAATAGAACTAATATTTAAAACTATAATAAAGGAGAACTTTATAAAAACCAAAGAAAAAGTCCTCAGGACCACTTGATACTAGAAGAATCAACCTGAAATTGTTAACTCTAAAACTGATCCCAGTAAAATTATTAGATTTTAAAGATAAAGAAAACATTGTAAGGTCTCTAGACATAAAGAACAAAGGGGGAAAAATACGTTGCCTGAGACTTCTCAAGAAATATATCAAAGCAACATCAGTAAAGCAGTATCTTGAAGAAACTCAAGAGAAGAAAGTGTAAACCAAGGATTTTATATCCACAAGCCCTTCGTGAGGAAACTACTAGTAAAAGAGCTTTATCCATCAAGAGATAACTGAGGAAACTCAGCTGAAGCATTTAGGGTGAGCATATAATCAATTTAACTGTAAAGCTAAGACTAAAACAAAGATGATAAAGATGGGGACAAAAGAAAAATACAGTGTATAAATGCTACATGTTCTGACAAAGAAAAATATACAACTTATATATGTGGTCACTCATCAGATCACAAAGAAAGCATTAGTAAATTCCATGAGGTAAAAATGTGAAAAATACTCTGACCAAATGCACTGAAATAGAAATTAATTATTTTTAAAAATTAGTCCTAACTGAAAATTAAAATAAACAGAAATCCTTTATTCTTGAATAAAAGAAAAAATAAAAACTCAAAGTGTAAAATTTTATAAAAATGATAAAAATACAGCCTATATTATTTATAGACTATGTTTTAAGCACCAGAGAAAAATATTAATATATAGCAATAAAAAGATATAAATGGAAATAAATGAACTGTATTCTCAACTTAAAGATCTAGAAAAAATAAAGTAAACCAAACAAATGCAAGGATATAAACATAAAAACTTAAATAAATGAGGAAGAATAAAAATAAAAAACACTAAAATCAAAATTCTAGTCCTTGAGAAATGTAAATAAATTAGATAAACCATCAGCTAATTTAATCAATAAAAGAGGGAGAAAACACAAATATAGCAAATACAAAATGACAAGTGAAAAATAACCACTGGAACAAAAGAATTTTAAAAATGTATGAGACTATTATGTAAAACTATATGCAAATAAATTTGAAAACTAAATAAAATTGATAATTTTCTAGAAAAGTACAATATGTCAATTTTATTTCTTTGTGGAAATTGATCCATTTAAACTTTATCTCTGTAGTGGGCAAATTTGACATATTGATGCAAAGGCATTAAATTAAATATTAGCAGATAGAATCCAAACCCATATTAAAAACTAATTCATCATGGTCAAATGGAATTTAGTTCAAGGTTGAAAGGTACTGTGATCTTAATGTTGGTTACTTTTCTCCCTCAAATTCTACATGTTGAAAGCTAATGTTCCATGGGATGATGCTGGAAGTAGGGCTTTTGGAAGGTGATTATGTCATAAGGGCAGAGTCCCACATGAATGGGATTATTGCCCTCATTTAAAAAATACCCTAGAAAATGCCCTTTCCCTTTCCACTCAGAATACAAGACAGCAGTCTGCAAACAAGAAAGGGCTTAGACGTTGAACTTCTTATTATGCAGAACTGTGAGAAATAAATAAGCATTTTATTTAGTTGTTGTTTACAAGTCACCCAGTCTGTATGGTATTTTGTTATAGCAGCCCAAACAGACTAAGACAAAAGGCTAGTTTAATATTAGGAAATCCAGTAATATCATATATTAATAGATATAAGAAGGAAAAGACTATAATAATCTCCATAGTTGTGGAAAAAGCATATGACAAACTTCAAAACACATTGCTGAAAAATCATTCAAGAAAGTGGAAGTTGATGGATATTTCCTTAACATATTTCATTAAAAGAATTATGTTTGTATGTCTATATATGTGAGTGTGTACACATGAAATATGATATATATGAAATAGAGACATACTATAAATCTGGCAAATCTTAACCATTGCTGAGTCTGAGTAAAGTCTGAGTGTTTTTTGTACTATTCTTGCAACTTTTCTATAATTTTTACATTATGATATTATAAAATTAATTATTTCTGAATAATAGAGATAAAGAATGGAATACAATGTCATTTTCTGCTGCTGCTATCTAGTCCAAGCCTTTGATCCTTTTTAACCACATTATTGCACTAGTCTTCTTACATGCTGGCTCTCATAACAACCACAGTCACTGTTACTGCCATTTATAAGGTGTACTTCAGTGATGACATTTGTATACTATTATGTCACTGGATTTTCCAACAAAACAAAACCTGAAAGGAAAGTGGAGTTACATTCTCATTTTGTGTTGGAGGAAACTGAGCCAGCTGAGGGCAAAATGGCTTTTTGAAGGTGACAAGACTGCTAAGTGATACAGCCAAGACTGCAGTCCATGTCTTCTGACTCCCTTGCTTTCTGGAGTCTGTCCTCCAATGTAGCCATTTAACCCATGAAACAGATAATTCTTTCTGTATACTTTCATTTAAATGTGGGGACAATGTCCAAGGCTTCCTTTATATCTCTATAGCAAGTGGAATACTGGTTTGCACGTAATAAGCAACAAGACTATTGAATTGGATTATATTACAATGTAGTGTGAATAAATAGGGAAAGAGAAAAGAGTAATAGTCTGCACTGAATTAGTTCTCTGGATATATTTATTCTATTTGTCTGAACTTTTACCTAAACAGTAAAATTTATTAGCTAACACAATGAAAAAGTTAAGTAAATGAATATGAGCCAAAGATTGATTATATAAAGGTAGTATTTAAAATGTAATTAAAAGATGCAAAATTACTAGCTTTTTACTTTTTTTAGATGGGGATTCTATTGGTGGTAAATTCTAAATAGGGTAAACATGCCAAGGAGCTTATTATGTCTCTCACAGTCTGTTTTGATAAACATTTATCTAGACACAGTGTAGTTAATTAAGATCATGTAACTTTTTGGTCATAAATCTTCAATTCATAAAGTACTGTCAGTCGCTGACCATTGCTTACAGGATGAGGTTAATTTTCACTAAGTAAACATTTTATTAACTATAGTACACATGAAGTGTGCATTTTTTCATATGTCTACGTGCCCTCTGTACATCCTCTTTGGAGAAGTGTCTATTCAGGTCTTTTGCCCATTTCTTTACTGGGTCGTTTGTCTTCCTGACATTGAGTTGTATAAGTTCTGTGTATATTTTGTATATTAAATCTGTGTCAGATGTATCATTGGCAAAAGAAATGTTCTCCCACACAGTGGAGAACATTCATTTTGTTGATGGTTACCTTAGCTATACAGAAGCATACAGAGGGCCTGTAGACATATGAAAAAATGCTCAACATCACAAATCATTAGAGAAATGAAAATTAAGTCCTCAATGACATATTGCTTTACACCTGTCAGAATGGTGTTGGCAAGGATGTTGAGAAAAGGGAACCCTAGTGCATTGTTAATGGGACTGCAGTCTGGTACAGCCCCTATGGAAAATGATGTGAAGTATCCCTAAAAAATGAAAAGTGGAACTCCCTTTGACCCAGTGATTCCATTTCTGGGTGTATACCCCAAGGATCCCAAAACACCAATACAAAAAATATACGCACCCCTATGTTTATAGCAGCACTATTAACAATAGCCAAGACTTGGATTCAGCTCAAGTGCCCATCTGCAGATGAGTGGTGCATTTACACAATGGGATATTATGCAGTAGTTAAAAACAAAGAGAAAAGAAACTCTTATATTTTGCAACAGCATGGATGGATCTGGAGAAAATTACGTTAAGTGTATTAAGCCAGTCAGTGAAAGACAAACCCCACATGATCTCAATTATAAGTGGTATCTAATAAACACAATAAACTAATGAACAAAATAGTAACAGAAGCTTAGATACATAAGACAGACTGACAGCTGCTGGAAAGGAGGTGGGAGAGGAGGACAGGATGAAAGACAGTGAAGGGATTAACCAAAAAACATTTATGCACAGCCCCTGGACATGGACAATGTGGGGATTGGCTTGGGGAGGGGAAAGGGTAGGGCTGGCTGGAGGTGAGAAAAGGGAGAACAAGCAGGAACAACTGTAAAAGCATAAACAATAAAAATAAAATTTTTAAACAGTGTGCATGCCATAGGTATCCAGCTGGATAAACTTTCACACACTAAACTCACCTGTTAACAGAACACAGAAGCCCCCGCCATGCTCTTCTCCAGTCATTACCTAAATCTTGCTGGTAAAGTTACTTGCTACTTGGACTTGTGAGCCGTACAATAGCTTTGCTTGTTCTGAAACTTTATACTAATCTAATTGTAAGGTATATTCTGTTTCGTACATTCAGCATTATTTTTATCATTTTACACAAAAATGTTTGATACATATTGTTGCATCAAATTATAGTTTGTTTATTGTTACTATTGTGTTCCAGTGCACAAACATAATGCATTTATGCATTTTACGGTTGAGATTTATTTGGGTAATTTCTGCTTTTAAGCTATTATGAATAATGCTGCTATGAATGTTCTTATATACAACTTTAAGTGAGAATATATAAATATATCTGTCACACATATTCTCAAGGAGTGGACTTACTGGGGATGCACATGTTCAGTACAGTAGGTACTGCAAAATATTCTTCCAAAGCAGTTATACCAATTCCTTTCCCCACCAATAGTGTACAAAGGTTACAATTACTCCACGTCTTCACCAACTTGATATTGTCTCTTTTTCATTCTAGACATTTTGGTAGGTATGTAATAGTGACTTGATTAAAATTATGGTTTAATTGTCACTTTCCTTGTGGCTAATAAACTGAAGAACCTTTTCATTAGCTTGTTGGCCATTTGGATTTCTTTTGTGAACTACATTTTCAACCTTTTCCCCCTTTTTCTTGGAGTTGTTGTCTGACATTCTCTTAATATTTTAAAATTCTTTCTGTATTGTAAATGTTACACTTTTGTTGAATGCTTGTATTGGAAATGTTTTCTGAGTTTATTGCTTGTTGTTTTACTCTCTTAATGTCTTTCAATACATAGAAGTTCTCAATTGTAATTCTAATAGTGCAATTTATTGATAACTTCCTTTTTCAGTGATGTTTTTGTCCTATTTATGTGATCTTTGTATACCCAAGATTATGAAAATGGTCTCCAATGTTTTTTTCCACAGATTTATTGTTTTACCTTTCAATTTAGAGCTACAATTCCCCTAAAACTTATTTTTTGTGTACCAGACCACAATTGAGGATGTTCTATAATATGATATAAAAAAAGAGCTTAGATCCTAAAGTCAGACAGATCTAAAGAATATAATAACACATGTGAAAGTGCATGCCCAAGGATACACAGAGCATTGTTTCTTAGAAACATTGATGGTGTAAATAAAATTTTAATGGTGATGTAAATCTAATTTTGTTGACATGAAAAAATGTTGAGTGAAAGGAGCAGGCTATACAACATAAAGTATTTACACAAATTGTATACACACATTTATAAATAGATAAATTTAGAGTGTTATCCTAAAGGGTATTTGGTCACAGTTCAACAGTATATCTGTGAACCATGGAATTTCTAGTAATCTTTATTTCTTCTTTGTGTATGTGTGTGTGTGTGTGTGTGTGTGTTTTTACATTTTTAGTACTTTTGTTATGTGGAGGCCTCCTTTGCTTTGTGGTAATTACATTCTGTCACTGGCCCAGGCCAGCCCTCCCATCCCCACATTCTTTATTTTATTTTATTTTATTTTATTTTATTTTATTTTATTTTATTTTATTTTATTTTATAATTGTTATTCTTGTACAGTTTTGTCTTCTACTCCCATCCCAGCCCACCACCCCAGCCCTCCCCACCTCCCTCCCATTTCCACTCCCACCCCTGTTTTTTGTCCATGTGTCTTTTTTACTTGTTGCTCTAAACCCTTCCCCTTTCCCCCTGGAATTCCTTCCCCTCTCCCCTCTGGTGACTGTCAGTCTGTTCTCAATTTCAGTGTCTTTGGTTATATTTTGCTTGTTTGTTTGTTTTGTTGATTAGGTGCCTGTTAAAGGTGAGATCATATGGTATTTGTCTTTCACCTCCTGGCTTATTTTGCTTAGCATAATGTTCTCCAGTTCCATCCATGCTGTTGTGAAGGGTAGGAGCTCTTTCTTTCTTTCTGCTGCATAGAATTCCATTGGGTAAATGTACCATAGTTTTTTGATCCATTCATTTGCTGATGGGCACCTAGGTTGCTTCCAACACTTGGCTGTTGTAAATTGTGCTGCTATGAACATTGAGGTGCATAGGTTCTTTTGGATTGGTGTTTCAGGATTCCTAGGATATAATCCTAGCAGTGGAATTGCTGGGTCAAAAGGTAGATCCATTTGTAGTTTTCTTAGAAAATTCCATACTGCTTTCCATAGTGGTTGTACCAGTCTGCAATCCCACCGACAGTGCACTAGGGTCCCCTTTTCTCCACAACCTCTCCAACACTTGTTGTTTGTTGCTTTGTTTATGATGGCCATTCTGACTGGTGTGAAGTGGTATCTCATTGTGGTTTTAATTTGCATCTCTCTGATAGCTAGCAATATTGAGCATCTTTTCAAGTGCCTCTGGATCCTCTGTATGTCCTCCTTGGAGAAGTGTCTGTTCAAGTCTTTTGCCCATTTTTTTAATTGTGTTGCTTGTCTTCTTAGAGTGGAGTCGTGTAAGTTCTTTATATATTTTGGAGATTAAACCCTTGCCTGAGGTATCATTGGAACATATGTTTTCCCATACAGTTGTTTCTCTTTTTATTTTAATACTCTTTTCTTTAGCCATACAGAAGGTTATTATTTTGATGAGATCCCATTTGTTTATTCTTTCCTTTATGTTCCTTGCTTTAGGGGACATATCAGTAAAAATGTTGCTGTGTGAAATATCTGAGATTTTCCTGCCTATGTTCTCCTCTAGGACTTTAATGGTGTCACAGATTATATTTAAATATTTTATCCACCTTGAATATTTATCTTTGTTTATGGTGTAAGTTGGTGCTCGAGTTTCATTTTTTTTTTTTGCACATAGCTGCCCAGTTTTCCAACACCACTTGTTGAAGAGGCTATTTTTACTCCATTTTATGTTGCTGCCTCCTTTGTCAAATATTAATTTACCATAGAGAATTGGGTTTATTTCTGAGCTCTCTATTCTATTCCATTAGTCCATGTGCTGTTTTGTGCCAGTACCAGGCTGTTTTGATTACAGTGGCTTTGTAATACTATTTGGTGTCAGGTATTGTGATCTTCCTACTTTGCTCTTCTTTCTCAAAATTGCTGCAGCTAATCAAGGTCATTTATGGTTCCATATAAATTGTTGAAATGTTTGTTCTATGTCTGTGAAATATGCCATTGGTACTTTAATAGGTATTGCATTGAATCTGTAAATTGCTTTGGGTAGTATGGACATTTTGATGATGTTAATTCTTCTGATCCATGAATATGGTATATGTTTCCATTTGTTTGTATCTTCCTTGATTTCTTTCTTCAGTGTTGTGTAGTTCTCTGAATACAGGTCTTTTACCTCCTTGGTTAGGTTTATTCCTAGGTATTTTATTTTTTCTTTTTTCTATATTGAATGGAATTTTTTTCTTGATTTCTGCTTCTGCTGTTTCATTGTTATTATACAAAAATGCCTTTAATTTCTGGATATTGACTTTGTATCCAGCTGTTTGACCAAATTCATTTATTAGGTTGAGCAGCTTTTTGGCCGAGCCTATAGGATTTTCTATGTACACTATCATGTCATCTGCAAACAATGATAGTTTTGTTTCCTCCTTTCTGATTTGGATCCCCTTTATTTCCTTTTCTTGTCTAATCATTGTGGCTAATACTTCCAATAATATATTGAATAGAAGTGGTGAAAGTGGACAACCTTGTCTTGTTCCTGATCTTAGTGGAAAAGATTTTAGTTTTTGCCCTTTGAGTATGATGTTGGCTGTAGGTCTCTCATATATGGCCTTTATTATGTTGAGAATGCTCCCTCTATTCCCACTTTGCTGAGTGTTTTTATCATAAATGGGTGCTGTACCTTATCAAATGCTTTTTCTGCATCTATTGATATGACCATGTGATTTTTGTCTTTGCTTTTGTTTATGTGATGTATTACATTTACTGATTTACAAATGTTGAACCACTCTTGCATCCCAGGGATGAATCCCACTTGGTCATCGTGTATGATCTTTTTAATGTATTGTTGGATGTGGATTGCTAATATTTTGTTGAGGATTTTACCATCTATGTTATGGTAACATATGGGCCTGAAGTTTTCTTTCTTTGTTATGTCTTTATCTGGTTTGGAGATTAGAATGACACTGGCTTCATATAGAGTTTGGGAGTATTCCATCATTTTGGATTTTTTCAAAAAGTTTGTGAAGGATAGTGGTTAGCTCTTCCTTAAATGCTTTGTAAAATTCCCTGTGAAACCATCTGGTCCCAGGCTTTTGTGTGTCGGGAGTTTTTTGATTACTTACTGCTTCAATTTCATCTGCTGTTATTGGTCTGTTGAGGTTTTCTGCTTCTTCTTCATTGAGTTTTGGGAGATTGTATTTTTCTAGAAACTTGTCCATTTCACCTAGATTTTCAAATTTCTTGGCATACAGTTCTTCATAGTAGTTTCTTACAACCCTTTGTATTTCTGTTGTGTCAGTTGTAATCTCTCCTCTTTTGTTTCTGATTGTGTTTATTTGGGTGCTCTCTCTTTTTTCCTTGATGAGCCTGCTTCAAGGCTTATCAATTTTGTTTATCTTTTCAAAGAATCAGCTCTTGGATTCATTGATCCTTAGAATTGTGCTTTTAGTCTCTATGTCATTTAATTCTGCTCTGATCTTGGTTATTTCCTTCCTTCTACTTGCTCTGGGCTGTCTTTGTTGTTGTTCCTTGAGTTCTTGTAGGCATAGGGTTAAGTTGTTTGTTTGAGATGTTTCTATCCTTTTTAGGTAGGCATGTATTGCTATGAACTTCCCTCTCAGGACTGCCCTTGCTGTGTCCCATAAGTTTTGGGTTGTTGTGAGTTCATTTTCATTTGTTTCTGGAAATTTTTTTTATTTCTTCCCTAATTTCATTCTTGACCCACTCATTGTTTAATAGCATGCTATTCAATCTCCATGATTTTGAGGATTTTGGGTTTTTTCCCTTGGGGTTGGTTTCTAGTTTCAATCCCTTGTGGTTGGAGAAAATGCTTGGTATGATTTCAATTTTTTTTAATTTGTTGAGGCTTGTTTTGTGTCCTATCATGTGGTCTGTCTTTGAGACTGTTCCATGTCCATTTGAAAAGAATGTATATTTAGTTTCTTTGGGATGAAGGGCTCTATATATATCAGTTAAGTCTATTTCATCTAGAGTATTGTTCAATGCCACAATATCTTTGATGATATTTTGTTTAGAAGATCTGCCCATTTTTGACAGTGGAGTGTTAAAATCCCCTACTATAATTGTGTTGCTGTCAATCTTTCTTGAAGTCCTCTAAGATTTTCTTGATGTATTTAGGTGCTCCTATGTTGGGTGCATATATATTTGCAATGTCTAAGTCTTTTTGGAGGATTTTTCCCTTGAGTATTATGAAGTGACTTTCTGGGTCTCTTTTTATGGCTCTTCTTTTGAAGTCTATTTTGTCTGATATGAGTATTGCTACCCCAGCTTTATTTTTCCTGTCCATTTGCTTAGAAAATTTGTTTCCAGCCCTTCACTTTGAGTCTGTGTAGGTCTTTTGTCCTGAGGTGGTGTCTTGCAGGCAGCATATGTGTGGGTCATGCTTTCTTATCCATTCAGCTATTCTATGCCTTTTGATTGGAGCATTTAATCCATTTATGTTTAAAGTTATTATTGATAGGTACTTATTCATTGCCATTTTTGTACCTGTGTTCCTCTCTCTCTCTTTCTCCTTTCCTGCCTTTCCTTAAAGCAGGCCCTTTAGTATCTCTTGCAGAG